>KB671931.1:630408-664866 GCA_000349105.1 Anopheles epiroticus | reverse complement strand
AAGCATTAAAAGATGAGCGTAGCATAGCTGCATAGAATTCGTCGATGATCACGCACACAAACACCAAAGAGGAAAAAGGTAGCTGCGATGGAGATCAGCTGTTCCAAAGTGATCTAGTGCAGGGCTGCTCAACCGCAACGGTTGTTATTCTTTTTGTTCTCTTGTTTCTCTTTTTTTCTTTTATCTTTTTTCATCTCTTGTTAGGAAAAGATTATAATTTGTTATTGTTGAATTCGACATAGCTTTTGTTTGTTATTCGAAACAATGAAGAATTTAAAAATTAGTACCTTGCTTATTTTTTATCAATGATCAATCTAAAACATGATGGTTTTAGTAATGAAGTATGTTTTGGTTATAGGCCTTGGTACAATCAACAAGAATTAATAGAAAATAGGCAAAAAGTGCAACTTGATGCTTTGCTTGAAATCGTATAGCTTATACGCAATAGAATAAACGAACAACTTTATAGCAACACTTCTGATTTGCTAAATTACATTGCTAACAAATAGCATTATTTAAGAAGTAAAAGAATACTACTATTAAGGCTTTTGAAAGTTCATTATCCTTTCCAACCACGATATATACAGTCTTATAACAATATCTATTTTTCTGAACATAAATAACAAAACGGTAAAATTGATTTATTTTTTCATCACACAAATTTGACCAAAAGTATCCTAAAAACTCAAATCCGAATTAGTGAGGCAAATCAAACGAAAGTAGTGAGTAAGGTAAAAATATTAATTTTCTAATCTATACCGATAGTATACAAGCCAATGTATGCCGAAAGCCTATTATTATAGATTGTAAAGAAAATTAATTGTTTTGCAACATACTCGCTGTATAAAGAGTTTGCAAATAATAGTTATAGTATGAAACCTTTACAAAATCTCTTGAAGTTTCCAATAAACAAATTATTTGGACAAACCTTTTTGAGAATTTAATACGCAATACGCTTCGCATTGTCTCGCCTGCTTAAATAACCTCGTATACTAGCCGCTAATAAATTCATAGCAACCTTACCACCAGCGAAGACCTGTGTCTCTATTGCACCAGCAGCTTCCAACACTCTATCCCATTTGCTTTATCCTGGCGTTCTTCATTCTCTTTGAAGACTCCCTAAACACTGTAAGCGCTTACCTTATTTTCTGCATCCCTCCCAACCAGCAGCACAGGAGGACACACAGATTCAATTACGACATAAAAACGACAACGCAAAAAGGCAGCACAACAAAGCGAAACCGGGCTGCCGGGCCGGGCCCGTAAAGGCAGGCGGAACGGAACGAGTAATGGCAACCTTTGCCATTCGACAAGTATGAAGGCGAAAGAAAATTAATTTACTTTATCAAGTCAAACGACAACGAATAGGTCCTAATTCATTCGAGGGGTTCTGTCCTCGGTCGTTGGGGAAACGGGCGAAGCGGAGAGGAACTGCAAAGGATTCATTCGAACCCGGCCCACTACGGGTTTCGGGGTTTCGTATTTTTGTTTTCGCTTGTGTGTGTGTGCGTCTTTAGATGCTTGACCTGACCCGTGAACCGTGGATCCCGGTGGACGGTGAAAAAGTTCCATTTTCCAACGCCCCTTTCCGGTCCGGCGTGACGATCAAGATATCAAAAGGAAGACAGAACGCCCACACACACACACACACGCACAAACACCGGAAAATATCCTCTAAAGTACACCGTCACGCTGTCCCGGCATATGGTTTCGGAATGGGTCCACTGATCCTCGCGATGTACCATCACAGGACTAACCAGCCCATTTTCCGTTTTCTCATAATGATTTTCGTTGTACACTTTTTTCCTCGTTCTCTCACTCTCTCTCTCTCTGTCTCTCTTGTTCTCCCAAACTCAGACCTTTTCTTTTGCTTTGCGCGAAAAATAGATTTCCACTTCATTTAGTATGATTAATGAGGATATACACCAGGCCTCGCTGGGTCGGTTTGCCGGGGCCGGGCCGTGATGGGTCAAACCGTTTGGGCTGGGCCTTTGCATTTGTGTGTACTGCTGTTTTTTTTTCTTACTCACTAAATTAACACGCCTAACCATGTTATGCAAAAACAAAGCGACTGCAAAAGATTACGGTACTAAAAAGGGGGAAAAGCTGTAAGCTATAATAAATTGAATCATTAGACATGCCGTTTCAATTGAATGTGAAAGCTTCAACAATTTATGAACCAAACTGTATTTGCAGTCTTTTCTGGGCGTTTTTTTCAAGCCAACTCCCAACGCTGTCCAATCTTTAGTGAGGAAAAATTCATTTTAATTTCAAAATGTTTGTTTTTTACCCGAGCACAGGCCACTCTTCGAATCAATGCCGAACAGTGGAGCGATGCTTTAAAAATAATTATTTGAAAATGAAGTAAATTGCTTCCAAAGCATGTCACTCGGACAGTATCATTCCTTTTTAACCGCTCTTTTCACTGAGTCAGCGTTCCTTACACGAGCTTTAACTGCCTGAGCAATATCCTGTCCCATACTTCCCCACACCATTCCACGCCACACTGGCAAGCGCTTAAATTCTTAACCCAAAACGTCACCTCTAGGCACTGGGCTCACCTAGCGCCATTAAATTAGAACTACTTGATGGCGTTTAACGATGTGCAGATTTCATTCCTTCCCTTTACCCAGCGAAAACACCATTAATGTAGCTTTCTCTGATTTATTGCTTCACCCACCGAAACGGAACCCTTTCGGTGGGGTACGGCCGGATGGGTGGACAGCCGTAAAAGTGGATGGAAAATGTTAAACAAGCGCAAATAGAACGCTGGAATACGTAATAAGTATGCAGATGAGAGTGCGTAAGCTTGGAGCGAGGAATCCGTGCAAAGCATCAAACTTTACAATTCACTGCCTCGCTACTTATTCATTCCTACTGCACGGAGTCCCCGGCCTGCCTTCTGCCGTGGATGGACACACTCCGGGCACAGAGGCATTCTTCAGGCAAGATAGCGGTCCTCCTGTTCGCCAGCTAGCAGCGCGAATACGTACACGACCGGTGAACCACTTTCGCATAAAGATAAAGTCTGTAAACTTAAGCTATGACAAAGGTATATACAACTTATTAATAAAGAGCGAAAGAGAAAATCGGAGTGCGAGAAAAGTTTATAGGAGAAATGTCAACAATTCTTCTGGCCTTGCTGTGAGGGGAACCGTAACCTTCAGTGCTCGCGTGGCAGGTCAGCAATGGTGATAAAGTGTTGGAATCCTGTGCTGTAACCCTCCGGTTAATTCCCTGCCTAATGATGATGGAATGTCCATTTCCGACGGAAGCAAAGTGTGTAGCGCTATGTGACGGAAAGAACGTGGCAAGATAGCGTGTGGATACAACTCACTGGGCATGGGAACTGAAGAAGCAGGAGTACAGCAAGGAGTTATTAAAAACTTGCTTTTGCTTACATAAACAGAACTCAAGCACCGATGGGGGAAAAGTTTGACACGAGCTGGCAATGGCTGGCAAAAAGGATAAACGGATTGCGTTTCTTTGACATTAAGGTTTGCTGCCAGGTGCGAGTCGAAATGGTGGCAAAGGGTCGAAATTCTTCACCACATTCACGCCTACCTTTATTTACTGTTAATGCTTTCATTTCATCTCTCTGGGCCCGGTCAATGCTTCACGATGGTGCCATTCATTGCTCCAACTCGAGGGCCTCGAAAGCAATTAGCACCGATGGTGGTGACGTATAGCACAGGACACAGCTTAGCTCGGGCTTAGCCTCTTCTCAGTGCCGGCCAGCGGCAGAAAGGAGTGGAGCGTAATGACTTTGAATGTTCTGGATGGGCCACTGGAAATGGCCAATTTGTCATGATGCGAGCTTTACGCTACACGTCTTGTGAGGATAGTGAGCTGGAATTTGGTACTTTGAATGTGTATATTAGTCACAAATGGGGGGGGGAGAGGAAAATAGTACCCATGGAGATGATGTGATGGTTTAGTGGAATAATCGCATGTATTTTTAACGACCGTAAAGACGTCGTAAAACACTGGATTAAATGAAACAAAATGAATAGATATTAACAGTGGAGAAATATCACTATTTTAGACTTTCAAATATTTAGACAGGATGAAGGCAAGGGGAAAAACTCACATAAAGAGAGTCTGCGATGTTACAATTACGAAAAGAAACTAATACTGTATCCGGTAAGAGACGGAAATGCCATTGGCGCTGTATAATTTCAATATTTCATCTTGTTTGCTGCTATTCTCACGCATACATCCTCTACAATCACGTTCAATAAATCAATTTCGTTTAAATGCCAAACAATGTTATCACGGATGAATAGCATAAAATGACACCGATGGCAATTAGTGAAAACAAAACACTTGTTTGTTTGTCATTAATTTGACAATAAAACGAATGCCATTTTATTTAAAGCATTGTTCTCCCGTTCGATCCGTTGCATTTAAAGCGACTGCTACAGCGAACATTTATTTGCTCGCACTGAGTTACGATGTTGCGTTTCGTTACGTTTTTTTAAGTATTTGGTATTAATAAGTTTTATTTGATTACATGTTTTCAAACGTTGAAAATATTTTCTGATATTTACACACGCATCATATTTTTTACAGCTAGGAATATTTCTTATTTTTTGATATGCTTTACGTCGACGTAATTTTCTCCATAAACTACAAAATCGTAAAGCAACATTGATTTGTAGAAACCCGCATCACATTGCATACCTTTCGGCGTGTAGCAACTGAGAACAAGGATTATTGTTAACGAAACCATTCATTTACTACTCATCATCTTCCAACTGTGTTTTAAGCTTTTATTGCAGATTTTTTGTAGTTCTCAAATTATGTCTCTAACTCATTGCTATCGATGCAGCAACATTTTAATCTATAACTCACTAAACATTAGTGTCCTTTTTAGTGCCAAAGGAAAAGATTGATCTTGTTGTAGGAAATAGACTTAAGAAATACGTATTTGAAAAAAAAGCTTTGCGATAAAATATGTGTGGCCTGAAATTATATCTTTATTTTCTAAGTAAAAAGGGAATAAAAACGATACAACCGCTTTCTTCCGCTCTCCGCAGTCATACACAAGAAAAGTTATATGTGTAACAAAACCCAATCTAGTTGGCTCTCTTTGGCGGATTTATTAGCAGCAGCCTACGCCGGCTTTCGGAAGATATTAATTGAATTTTTAAGAACTTTTATTCTCGTTCTACTAGATACATACATACAAACACACAGCCACCAACCGTTGGTTCGGTGTCAAACGAAAAACCTTTCCCGCACCGAAATTTCTCCCACATTCGTTCCGGTATCGTTGTGCGATAAATTCACCGAATCCAATTAGGTCACAGTGCTTTATGACAGTTTGCAAGATAAGTTTTCCCCTTCCTTGCCCCCGCTGCGGTCCATGCAGAAGCGTGTATCGTGTGACACTTCGGGAAAACTGTTCCGGTCAGCTGTTTTAGCTGTGCGCTGCAGCGCACTTCAGTATCGAGCACGATCGGGCTTTAAAATCCCTCTCTCTCTCTCTCTCTCTCACACACTCTGCTCGTTCAGCAGGAAAAGTTTTCCTTAGCTAATACACAGCAGCCAGCCAGTTTTAAGATGCTGCACGTGCTACTGCACTACGCTGGTGTCTTAGCGACCTATTGGACGTACGGTTAAAGTGAAAACATCCGCTCTTGGCTCCATCCAGCGCCATCACCCATGGGGCGGGGGGTTGAAAACATCACTTCTGCTAGCGTTCGCTATGGCGCTATGGATACGTGAAGTCCGGTGGGTGGAATAGCGATACGGTATCATATTCCTTTTTGGCAATTTTTCCCACTCGAGCCTCACGCTTCGGGCGGTAGTAGCGTAGCACGTTGGCGCCAAAACTATAGACGCGATGCCATGATGGCAATGATGGTGCGCGTGATGGTAAACGGTGATGATGATGATGATGGTGGTAGGGGCAGAGGTCGCACCAATGGTAACAATTCACTCGAGGAAGGAAGCAGCAGAGAAGGCAGAGATAAAACTTAATAAATTACCTTCACACCCGGTGGCGGACAGCGACGAGCGTATATCCGGCAGATATTCTCTGCACCGGGAAGCACGGCGAAGCATTCCCTGGCCGGTGACAAGGAGCGCACCAGCGGATCTAAAATTTCTCAAACGAAAAAAAGGAGTAAGAAAGAAGAGAACCGATTGCCGATAAAATGAAACATAAAGAAACAACCCGAAACCCGGTGCTGTTTTCGTAGCAGATCAAAACCCCGAGTGTGCGAGAACGAACAGAAAAGCGAGCTGCTAACTGAAAGCAGAAAACCTTGAATGATATTCGCTTTGGAACCATTTTGCTACACTCGCCCGGATTGATTTCGGTGCCGAGGAATGAACGGTTGAATTTCTGCCCCTTGCCTTCGATACATTTCACTAGTGCTGTGGCATAGCCTCCGATCGCTACAGCGAACGGAAGGAGACGGGAAGCCAAGTTCCAATAGTGCCAGTTCCGTTGCAATGGAGAGCTACGGTTGCGATTGATATGCGAAAATTCCTCGGCAAGAAAAGATGATCCAGGATGATTCCCATTTTGCTTAGAGCTTTTCGCCACGTCCGTACATAAAAAGGAGAACAGTGGCCACACAGCACCGATCTACACTTGCGATCTGCACAAAGCGAGGGAAACCATTTCGATGCACATACTATATCGGGGGTGCTCTGGCATGATTGATGAAGTGAGGATTTGGCACTATTATGAAAAATGTCTGACGACGAAACGTGCCATTGGTTGGGGCGAGGTGGTTTATGATGTGCGAACAAGTACCCCACGTGCCGGTACAGTTTTTCACGCTACTGAAATTGAAAGACACTGAAATGTGACACTGTTTGGCAAACGCTGTTGATATAATAAAGGAATTATTTGTTGTTTTCCTTGTAAATATTAGCACCATACTTAAAGTTCTAGCTGAATATCATTGCATCCTATACAATAATCACACTTTTCCTTTTCAAACCATAGCCGAACCCACCCGTACGAAAGGATAAAAGCAAACCTCCCCCCCTCCTTCCGCCCTAAATCTCTTTCCTCAATTTGTCTCTATTAATGTTTGATTATATCCCTGTTCTACGGCATCCCGTAGCGAATAAATTTATGCTGTTGTCCGTTGACTCCTGTTTCTCCGTTTCACAAGAGAAAACGGAGAAAAACTGATTGACGGTACCGAAAGAATGGGAGAAAAAAGTCCCACCCTTCCGGTCGCTTTCATAACCTGCCAGCCGACGTGACGTTCGGGGAGAGTGACTCAAACCCGGATTGCGGCCGGAAAAAGGGGCTCTCACACACAGACACAAACACACATGGAAATAACGGGGACAAATCGCAGATACGTGAGTGGAAAGCATTGTCGAAAACAAACCTTGCCATATCGTATCACTGCGCTGCGCTAATGTGAATCGAACATGAGGATCAATTTTGGACAGGTTGGAAAACCTTCACACACAGCGTGCACGTGGCCAATCATGGCAGAATTGTGCGAGACACAAAAATCAAATTTTAACCTGCAATTTTACTTAAATGCATCGTAATTATGGCATGCAATCCCGACATTCAACACACAATATCGGTGGCAGCTTTGTGTCCCGCTCGTTCGGCTCGTGCTGTGCTGCGAAACTGCAGTGAAACTAATTAAATAGCTCCCACTTGCACTCACACCGTGTCAATGGGTGTAGTATTGCAGTGGTTCAATAATGGATTGTATTATTGATATCTACCTGTGCGGTTTACAGCTGAACAGAGTCATCTTACCGAGAGCAGGCGTTTCATTACAGCAATTAATTAGTTTGAATCATAAATCGATACATTGTGCACGGTTTTGACACGCTTGCATATTGCTTTAGGACATTTCTTTTCACTTGAGCACTTCTGCAGTTGATTTCCTTGCAAGCAGTTTTTACCCCAGAAAACCGTTGTTTTAACGACTTGCTACTGACGGAATGTGACGGGCAGCTTAAGCTTATCTAATAGTGCTACTTTTACGCTAGAAATCTGCACGTGCACGTTTACCTTTACATACCCTTTCCCTACATAATTACAACCGACCGAAAACGTTCGCATCACAACCGTACCCGGTAGTTGTCTTTTGCAGAAGATAAGAACGTAACGAGAAAACAAATTCCATCTGCCAAGTGGCTACATGCTGCGATTATCCGATTCCCCAATCTAATCTGCCAGCGTATGTAAAAGCCCGAAAATATACCTTGACTGGCTGATTGTGCGTTTCCATATTATTTCCTTTCCCTTACGCTTCTTTTACATTCAACCTGTCACATGGTAGCAGTGCTCCCTAGGGATATGTCAATAATTGCTCCTTCAGCGATTCGAGAAAGTTACCAAAATGTAGCGATCCGCGGGGAAACAGTTGACAAGTTCCAAAAAGACAACAGCATTTCGCTCGACGCATATGCGAGACAAGGCTGGGAGAGTAGGTATAAAAATTAAATACGAAAATCACACACACACACAATCTTACAGGTTTTTACGTGAATTTTCCGGTGCAATTGGTTCAATCTTATGTTTTTTTACTTCCCATTTTTCGTTTCTTACCTCACGGCTTACGGTTACGGTTTTGGCTTAAAACATTGCGCCTGTAGCAATGCTGCCCCGGGCGATCTTGAGATGTCTTCCGACAGTGTCAAAAAGTTTTAATTACTTTTTTCCACCCCGATTCCTCCTCCATATCCCATCCGGCTTTTTCGATTATCGACAGAACGCTTCGCGAGGCAACGCAAAGTGGAAACGGTCGGGGCCCAAAAATTCACCTGGCGACCATATTTACCCTGGCGCTAGATGACGGTTGCAAAACCGTCAACTTTTTCATCCGCTTAACCGTGTGTACGTACACAAAACGGAAGCAATTGGGGACTATTGTTAAATATTAATAAAAAGTTTCTGTGTTGCTGCGTCAACACTGGGGCAGATTTTACACGGGACTTTACAGCCCGAGAGTGGGTTTCGCTGGAAGCAAGAGGCATTGCGTTGGCTTTGGAGGTTTGATAAACAGAAGAGTTTTTGTCAGCATTATTTTATCGATCGGAATGGTGAAATGAACGGATTGGCTACTGATCAATAATAAATTCTGCTAGGATTGGAATTAATCTTGAGTCGTACTATTTCATAAGCAGCTTAATATAAGCCTCGATAAAAAAGGTTCAATAATAATGCTTCAAAACAGATTATCTTCGTTTATTCCTCTTTCACTCAGTTCAATAGTTGCAAGCAACTGGGTAATATTTAATAATTAAAAACCTTTGAATGTGGTATGCTTCCTGCAAAAGCGATTTGATTACCACTTGGGTGTCTTTATGATGCATTTTTCCTTTTTTTCGTTTTCCCACAGGGGTTGTTGTGCCACCTAAGAAGAAGAAGAAATGCTGAAGGCTACTTAATGATACTATAGCTTGGTCTAATATATCAAAGATTATGTATTTTGGTCAGCAAGATATTTCTTTTATTGCTGTGGCTTTATTAATATTGATAGTTGACGGCAGTGCACGAGCGTTTAATTTTTTTATGTTCCGATGTAGTTAGGGGATTTTGTATCAATAAATTAATTTACCAAGACCAACCAAGGTACATTACATAAACGGAATAAAATAACAAATTCTAATTATAATCCTCTCACAAGGAGTAAAAGTATAGCAAAAGTTTAGTTAACTAATTTTAAACTGACTATATTAGTGAAAAGGTTTGATTTATCTACATAATGTTTTGTATAGAAAATAAATAAATAAAATTATAAAGTGCACATTCAGGGCCTTATCAACTTATCTTCCATTTTTTGCAATCAAAATTCGCTAAATTATGTTGCTTCAAATTCAACTGTTTAACTTTTCATTCCAACCCACTGATCTTCATTAAACAACAATCAAACAGCGTGTCATGGCCGAGTGCAATTAAGCTTTCATTAACACGTTCTGGTGCAAAATACACATTGCCACTAATCGCCAACCAACATGCCTACCGCTTAAAGCAGTGGAAATAAAACTTTTGCCTTCTTTACAGCCATACCTATCAATCTGTCTGTTGGTGGCGCATCATCGTACCACAACGGTACAGTACCGTGCGACTGATGATAAATAAGGATCATTTGAATTCGCTCTCTCATAACCACCCTCTCCCATCTTCCAGGCGGTGTGAAAATCTAATGCCGACACTTTTCACCTTCAGCTGCCGAAACACGTAAACGGTGAACAACACAAGCAACTCACGCATCAGCCAAGATCAGCCAAAGGGAACCGAGCTGAAGCGAGCTCTCGCGATGGGAAAACTTTTGCCGCTTGTTTGTCAACCTGCCTGCATGCTGGGTCTGCAACCGGCAAAACTGTCGCATTACCAATTTTAATTTAAGAATCTCCCCGTTCGCCCCCATGTTCTGCTGCGTCCATTAATTTATTCCCTGTGCTTTCTAAGGAGCATAAAAGAAACGGAAAATAAAACAATTGACAACTGACCGGTTTTCGCTCGGGGGTGAGAGATGTGGGAAAAAAGAGAGCAAACAAAAAATCATGACGGTATGAATGAAAATGCGTCTGATGAGCGGACCCCGTTTGGAAAACCGTTGGGGCAAAGAGTTTCGAAATTGTTATTTCTTGCTGCTAGTTGCTTCCGGGGTTTATTTAACCTTTTCTCATTCGCATTGCAAAATGCTCGCGCAAACAAGGCGGCCTGTCACAATTTTCCTGACAAGCGTCGTAAAAAAAAACCCAAAAAATTTAAAGCATCGACAACAATGGCTCTGACAGCGGGCAGACCAACAGACCGAAAAAGCGGGGTTTCGTAAATGACGAACGAAAGGACAAAATGAAAATAAAAAAAAATCATACAAACAAACAGGCAATGGCCACTTTCCCCTTTGGGGGCCTTCCGAACCGGTGTAAAAAAAAAAACATTACAGGACAACTTTTAATGAGTTTCTCCGTAAAGGTGCCACAGACAGAGGGAGAGACAGAGACAGTGAGAGAGTGAGAGTGAAAGGAAGAGTGTATTCACCTCACCTTAAATCGTCCTTATTTTTTCGCGGTTAAGAGCCGTCATTTGAAGGAGAACAATTGATTTCATTTTGTTTTTTTTTTTTTTCTTTCTTTTATGCCACCCTTAATCCACCCCTCCAACGGTGACAGCTCCGAGTGACAGGAGCACCGTGAGTAATGATCGTCCATCGCTGGCAGAGCAGAAGCAAAACCGGGCAGGAAAATCTATTTGCCACACCGGAAGGCCAGCAAAAACGGTCACCTTGCGACCCAAAACTTGACCACCTCCCAAGAAAAAAAAAAAAGGGAGAAAAGGAAGCGTTTGCGTTCTTTATCGGTTTCGAAAGTTAATTGCGCGCGGTGAAGCCCGGTGCCCTTCGGTTGTCTATTTTTGAGGACCGTGCTCACTTGCTGGTTGGTCGTGCGGGACGGGTTTGCAAAGCAGCAAGATGTTAGGAGGTGGAAAAATACAGTTTGCTTGTGTTCGTAGGACGTTAATAGCAGCAGGGCTAGCCAACCACCGGGACCAACATTGGATGCTTTACTTTCGGGGTGCTTATGAGCGTGTCGCGATGATGATCATAAATCTTGCATTCTCGAAAAGTTCGTTTCTTACCAAACGGCGCGCATGGCATGGTGTTTCGCAATGGTGAACCGGAAACATAAAACAAACACGATTGCGATTAGATATCGGTGACAGGCGAGAAAGGACGATAAATTCAAACGCTCCGTTGACTGCGCTCCGTTGTCACAGAACACACGCGTGCGCGAGAACCCCGAGAGCCATTGTTTTAGGTCACCTCTTTGCCCCAACGTGCCCGGTTGGCGAGAAACACCATCTTCCCGAGGCCGAGTGGTTGTGGGTTGGAAAGTATGCTAGCCCCAGGTTTCCACCGGGCGTAGCGTTCCGATAGTTGATCCGTTCACTGTCACTGCCGTCATTCGCTGAGCTTTCGATTCACCAGCTTCGGCAATGCAAACTGACTGTCTGCCCGACGGGGTAGGAGACGTGGAGAGAAAGTTTCTCCCTATGTTACACAGTTTTGCTAATACTTTTCCATTTTCCACTTTTCCCAGTTCCGGAGAAGGTTCCGGAGCTCCGGGGATGGAAGGTTGCTACAAATAGAGTGAAAACAAGATTTATGAGCTTCCCTCAGCTGGAAAGCCCATTTAGACATTTAGACACCCCCTCCAAATGTCCGACGTCTCCACCGGCAGTCTACCCACCCATGTATGTTTGTGTGTGAGAACGCAAAATTCGAATACATGCATTGCCCGCCGCTCTTAAAACGGATGTCAAAAGGATCAGCAACAGAAAACAATGCGCACCCGTTTCGGTTGTGCTGTCGAGAGGCGCCAACCGTGTTACCGATTCGCAACACGACCACGTGCCGACACATAACACGCTGGATGGGGGAGGCGGGGCAGGGAACATATCTATCGCCCAAGTAGGCCATCCGCTTGTCACCTCAACCGGTGGCACATTGACTGCAGACAATCTGATGGAGCCCGAAGCGCTCTTGCCGGGCCCTTACACAAAACCGTAAGAAGCAGCTTAACAAAACACAAGTTGTTCCGTGTTAAAACAGTACAAACACTTTCATCCCCACATCTTTGCCAGCGCCGTAAAAGCGAGACATACGCAAACGGTTACAGGAAAGGCAGAAAGACACTCAGCGGAGCAGACCCGTTTGACTAATCTTTTTATTGCCCTTTTGGATCCCGTTTATAGCGCGCAAAACGTGAGCAAAGTTGGCGGTTAAAGACAAATAAGTCTGACTCGGGGACAATTTGCGCCTATTCCTTCACCATCACACCACTTAGGAGTGCGCTTTTGTTTGGGCTGGTGTTGGAAACATTGGGCATTACATTACAGTTACGGCACGTTTCGCGTTTCAGTTTGACCGGCGATTAGCTTGACTTAGCATACGCTGGGGCAGGGTGCGAGAATGATCGATCATCGCAGTCGTTTGGACGTTGGGCGGTTCGGTGAGTGAGCATGATTTATCCCTCACTTCTTTGCATTCCCTTTTAATTTAATTCAACACTCCTCTTTCATTATCTTTTGATGTCATTTTTTTTTGTGGGACGAGTTGACTGAAGCTGCAACAAAAACGAACAAACTGCACAGTTCTTATTGTTGGCAATCGTGCTGCTTCAAAAGTGTCACTTGAATCCCCTCTCGGTAGGAGGACTTTATTATTGCTAAGTAATTAATTTTTTTTATGGAATAATGTGTTGTAAAGAAAAACCATTGCAAGCAATGAGATTTAATGAGATTGCTCCCATTTGAACTATTAATCTTCTTGCTGAGAATTACGTCTAAAGAGGCCCACGGTAAAACAAAAACCAAACAGCTGGCCAATGTTCAGTTTAATTGAAATGCAATGTGTGAATAAACTTCTCTTCTAAAGGTGATCTAAAACAGAGCAGGAAAGCGTTTCAGTCGTCTGAATACTCAATCGTCTGAAGCTTTATAATGCTTATCATAAGCTATAATTAAGACTTGCAGGGTTTTTCAGCTCACTCTCTTACACGACTTTGTTTCAAACACATTTAGACTACGCACATTGGTATCGAAAGTTTCGATTGCATGCGACCCTATATTGAGGGAGTTGAAATAGTATATTTTAATATGATATAATGCTTTTGAGACTGGGCTAGCTATAAATCACTTTAGTAGATTTTTTTTATTCGGTAGTAAAGGTCCAGCCGTCTTTTGTGTTTAGTTTAGTTTCGTTGATTTATCGGATGGTATGTCTACCTGAATTTCTTAATTATCTTATTAACTATATATGACACGCAGATGCTCACGAGACGTACACTTTGGCATATTAAAATCAATAGAGGGAGCATCAAGAGAAAAAGGCATTATGCTATTTTGCGACCAACTGACAAGGACTGAAGATCAGACGCCTAGCTTCGTACGAAGAGCGAGTATCTTCAGTCAATTTACATCCAATCACTCGGACCCCCGTGCCAAGGAAACAGCCTTATCGCATATTGGGTGATATTGCGTTGTATTACCTATAGACGTGCCGACCATACGTTTGTAGAAGGGCTCCATACTACACTATTCTATAAGTGAACGCACTAGAGGACAGTACAGGGCTTTGATGATGATTTATGAGGCAAACAAAACAGAAATTTTTATTTTTCAGGCTAATCTAGATATAAATCCCTTATATAGAATTTATATGCAAAGCAAACATATACTACCATCAACTTACTGCTACATTTGATTGATACTTTAATTTCAATTTCCATTTAGAGATAAAATTTCACTCTTTGATTTTATTCACTGTACATAAGTTATTTTGACACACCGTTTAATTCACTTCTATCACTAAACACCGCTAAAACCAGATGCAGTTTTAGTTCGAAAACTTAACCGTGTTGTTTGTGTCTCTGGGCACCAGGTGGATCATAATCTTAATACCTTCACCTTGCGAGGCCACCCGGAACGCTTCATGCACATCCTGTAGATCGAAGTGATGCGAAACTAGTGGTTTCACGTCAACGTACCCACTGGCTACGATTTCCAGTGCTGCGGGATAACTATAATATAGGGAAAAGTAATAATATGAACATTAACAGTAAATCTTTCGATCACCCACTCAACAAACACCCTCATACGTACTCATGATTGTACCGCATGGCAGTGGTGATTTCGATTTCCCGCGAGATCGCATCCACCATCGGCAGCTGTACGTCCTTATTTCCTAGCCCCACCAAACAGATGCGTCCCGCATTCCTGGTCGCCTTGATCGACACCCGCATGCCGGGCTGCGAGCCGCTGCACTCGAGCACCCGATCAGCCGGACCACCCAAGATCTCGTGTATCCGCCTCACCAGGTCGTCTTCCGTGTCCTCTTTCCGGATGCCGATCACACCCGTGACGCCAAGCTTCTTGGCCACCTCCAGCCGGTGCTTGGCATGCTCCAGATCCAGTATGACCGTGCGCGTGGCACCCATCGCCTTGGCCGCAATCAAACACACCAACCCGATCGGGCCCGCTCCGAAGATGATCACCTTCTGTCCCAGCCCGATCTGTGCCCGCCGGCCGGCGTACACTCCAACGGCCAACGGTTCTAGCAGTGCGCCCTCCTCCATCGTCACGTGGTCCGGCAGCCGGAAGCAACAGTCCGCGTACTGTGCATAGTAGTTCGAACAGTTGCCATCGTGTTTCTGCGTCGTGCAGTGCTTCCCATCCAGACAGATGTTGTACTTGCCCACCTTGCACAGATCGCACGTCCGGCAACCGGCCGCCGGCTCAATCGCGACCCGATCGCCCACCTTCAGATGCGTCACTGCACTGCCCACCTTGCGCACCACGCCGGCCGACTCGTGCCCGAGCACTATCGGTTTGATGAGCCGCTGCGCCCCAAAGCCACCCTCCTTCAGGAAATGGATGTCCGTCCCGCAGATGCCGCAAGTATCGACCTCGACCACGACCTCGTTGAAGGCGGGCTCGGGTATGGGCCGCTCGTCCAGCCGCAGATCGTTGGGACCGTACACGGTAGCGGCAAGGTTTTTGTTCGGTGCCATCGTAGTTCGATATTCGTGATTCGGGAATGTACTGAGCGCGTGCCATCGAGCGCACCGGCTTTTATAGACACGTACGCTGTTTAGCTCTAGGCATGTTTGCGTACACACTAAATCAGTGGTCGGCAAACGAAGCACGAACTTAGCACAAACGAAAAGACGAATTGGAAAGTATGACAAGAAAAAGATTTTTTTTGTCTAATGAGTTTATCGTACTAACTGAGATAAAATTTAATATTACATAGGTGCAGAGTGTAAACCCATGTTTCACTATTGTTCACCTTAAAACTCTAGCTCAAAGGAAAAGCTTTATCGAAAACTGTGCAGTAGATCACAGCGATTACAAATACGATCACAATATTCTGCAATAAAAGAGCAATTAAATGATTTTTTCTGTTCTCCAGCCATTGCTTATTCAAAAACAGCACGTTTTTGCTTGCTTGAAATTAAATAAAAACCATCATTTTCCTAACTCATTTATCAGTGTAGAAGAATTCAGATTGTTATTCCAAAAAAAAATGTTGCTTCACATGCCGCTAGGGATTAAGATGAAAAAAGAATCGCCATCCTGCCCGCTAAGAGCCGCGTGAACTTTGCCGACCACTGCGCTTGGTCGCATTGACGGCGCCGTGCTTGTTATCAAACTGATCGCGTAGCGATAAGGCAAAACCCACACGCAAGAAGTGGGTACGTTATCGATACCGAATGTTTTGCGGAATCATTTATTAAGTGTCATCTTTGATGGTAACAATCATTATATAAAAAAAAAGTTACGCTATCCAGTCGCTGAGCTATTCTTTACAAGGCATAGATGATGATGGTTTTCTCAATTTACGAATTTATTAGGATTGTTGCTATCTCGTGGAGTAAGATGCACCATCACCTTCAGCCCTTCCCCTGAGGCGGCCACCCGGAACGCTTCGTTTACATCTTTCAAGTCGAAATGGTGCGAAACCAGCGGCTTTACATCCACGTACCCACTGGCTACGATCTCCAATGCGGCCGGATAGCTGAAAGTATAGTTCAAACATCATTATCATCACCTGCACGAAGCAATCGAAATAACGCATCCGACACTCACTCATGATTGTACCGCATTACGGTGATGATTTGAATTTCGCGAGAAATTGCATCCACCATCGGCAGCTGCACCTCTTCATTTCCCAAACCAACCAAACACACGATGCCGGCGTTACGCGTCGCCTTGATGGACGTGCGCATTCCCGCCTGCGACCCCGTGCACTCCAGCACCCGGTCAGCCGGTCCACCGAGCACCTCCTGAATTTTCCTCACCAGCTCGTCCTCTCCATCCTTCGCACCAATAGGTATCACGGCCGTAGCACCAAGCCGCTTGGCCGCCTCCAGCCGCTTGCCGGCCCGGGCCAGATCAAGCACCACCGTTCTGGTAGCACCCATCGCTTTCGCAACGATCAGCGATATCAACCCGATCGGGCCCGCCCCAAAGATCACGACCCGGCTGCCCAGCCGTATGTCCGCCTGGCGACCGGCGTACACTCCAACGGCCAACGGTTCCACCAGTGCGCCCTCCTCCATCGTCACGTGGTCTGGCAGCCGGAAGCAGCAGTCCGCATAGTGGGCGAAAAAGTTGGAACAGTTGCCATCGTGGTTCTTCGTCGGACAATGCTTCCCATTCAGGCAGATGTTGTACTTGCCCGTCTTGCACAGATCGCACGTCCGGCAACCGGCCGCCGGCTCAATCGCGACCCGATCGCCCACCTTCAGATGCGTCACTGCACTGCCCACCTTGCGCACCACGCCGGCCGACTCGTGGCCCAGGACGAGCGGCCGGATAAGCTTCTGATCGCCAAAGCCACCCTCCTTCAGGAAATGGACATCCGTCCCGCAGATGCCACAGCTGTCCACCTCGAGCACTACCTCGTTAAAGGCCGGCTCGGGCATGGCGATCGGCACCAGGCGTAGATCGTCCCGACCGTAGCAAACGGCGGCCATGTTTTGCTGTGTAGGCGCCATGTCTTTTACACGCTGTGGTACGTTCTTTCCGCAAAATGGAACCGAAACTGAACTTGCTTCAGGTTGAAAGCAGGTGCTTTTATAAAACCTTTTTGCACAACCCAACAATGGCGAAAGGTCGAAGGTTCTTTCAGCTAATGCACAAATTGTTCTCTTATCTTTACACCATGTCAACACTGCATCAATAATAGCAAAGTGCGATAGGGAAATTGTCTTTTTCGGAGTCAATTTTTGCACCCGAACCCCACTGTACGATTCTGCGGGCACACGAATCTCGTCTATTATCATTCAAACATACACTATTCTTCTTAATCATTCTTCTTAATCATGCTCGATTCTTCTTAATTATACTCCAGTGCCATATTTTGTTCGAATTATTACTGCCAAAAATTTAGCCTAGGGATGACTTGCAGACGAGTATTGTTTTTTTAATACAATTACTTCATTCATACAGCATATTTCTTGCGCTTTTGATCATTTCGCGTGTATGATTCCTCTTGTTTTAACGACGACTTAAAGGTTATCTAATCGGTTGTGTAGATTGAGCGAACTGTACGCCTATTGACTGCCCTGAACCGACCCCCCGTTCACCGAGACAGGTTGTCGATTTGTCAACATTCATGGGGTGCCATGCCTCCACCACTGCTGCTGATAGCGATAATGCTATTTTCTTTTAGTTTCATCTCAAGCGGCATGACTGGAATGAACTGGCGTCGCTAGACGTATTCCGGGCTCGATCGGCGTTGGTGCCGTGCGCTACACGAGACCGATTGCCTCCCGATTAGGGCGGGCAGCGGCAGTAAAAAGTGACGACGTATGGGGAGTCAAATTAAATTACCCTCTATGATTGTTCCATGATGCGAGCGAATAAATAGATTTCTCTCCGTATCACTCTCTTCGCGGTAAGATCGCCGGTTCGTTGTGGTCAGGCGCGACTAGTGCACCGGCCAGTAGGTCAGGGATGCTAATGTGTACACTTTGAGGAATGAAAAGCTTCTGCTATCTGGACGCTACAGACCAACAACATAACGCAATGCAACGTGATCGGTGATGTTAGCGGTAGAACTCGGGTCAGATGACGCGAAGGAAAACCCTTCTGATCCCCTCTATCCTCTATTTCTTCACTAACCGGGGGTGGGATTCTTCCCGAAAGAGTTATTATTGCGCATTGAACGCTAAATTTATTGCTAGTATTCTCGGTGCATCGGAACCAAAGCAGCAAAAGTGCACCGTTCGGATGAAAGTAGTGTACCCGGGGTGAAATTTGAATCGAATTGTGAGGAGATGTCAAGAAAGTTCAATCGAAAGACATTCCAGACGTTCTCGGTTGCGGCTCTATTTCAATCTTAAAACTTTCATTTTTATTAACAAATTACCTTTTCTTAAATACTAACATTTAAAGTTGTGTAGGTAAGAATCGCGATACGACGGTTACATGGTTAAGAGAGTTCCATAATGTTTATCGATTGTTCCACGTTTCAAGTGGGCTTATGGTACTTATGGTGTCATAAAACATAGTCTATGCGTTTTCCTGACTCTTTACTTCAATCGTGGCAATGGACGTGGCAAAACGTTCCCTCTTCTTCTCGCCCTTCTTTGTACGATTTGTACCAATCGCAAACTTTAGTTCTGATGCGTCGATGTATTTATAGAATGCCGGACAGAAGTAACAACCAGGGACAATATTTTTTTTATGTTTCCAGAGGAAAATTTTAAAATAAGAATTTCCGAGTACCTGTTTGACGGAATGTTTCTATAATCAGGCCAACCGAGAGCCTTTTCGTTGCTCACGCAGCATAAAAGAATGGTTAAAAACTGTAAAGATTTATTAACGCTATTCCACGATCACTAAGCCGAGCCCCCGAGATTAAACCGAGACTAAGCGAGCCGCCCTCGCTGCTTACACTTTTCGCAGAGGATTATTTTTGTTTCTAGGCTGACAGTGGATCATTACCTTGATGGCACCGTCCAGCCCGTACCGTGCCGTGTTGAACGCTTGATCCGCTTCCGTCAGCTCGTAATGGTGCGTAATAAGCTGCAGAGCATCAATCGTACCATTGGCCACCATGGCGAGCGCTGCTGGATAGCAGTTGGCGTACCGAAACGCCGTACGGATATCGATCTCACGCACCAGTGCCGTCGTTATCGGGATGCGCTGCTGTATCGCACCGATGCCAACCAGCGTTACCACACCGCCCGGGACCGTCGCAGCAATGCCAAGCTGCACACACGCTTCGGCCCCCGTACACTCGATGCTAATGTCCGGCGCAGTACCGAGCAGCAGATGTATCCGTTTCACGATATCCTCCGTCAGGTCGTGCCCGCTAACGGCCAGCGTTGCATCGGCCCCAAGCCTTCTCGCCAACTCGAGCTTACAGTCCATCAGATCGACGATGCACACCCTGGCGGCACCCATCGCTTTCGCTACCAGCATTGTGACGAGCCCGATCGGACCGGCCCCAAGCACCAGCACCGTACTGCCGATACCTACTCCACCCCGACGACAACAGTGAACACCGACGGCCAACGGTTCCAACAGGGCACCCTCCTCCATCGTCACGTTCGGTGGCAGCTTGAAACAGCAGTCGGCCGCGTGCGTGTAGTAGTTGCACAAATTGCCATCCCCGGTCGTCGCACAGTAGATCCCGGCCGGGCAGAGATTGTACCGACCAGCCTTACACAGTCGACACGTTCGACAGCCGATCGCCGGTTCGATTGCGACCCGGTCGCCCACCTTCAGGTTCGTTACGTTTGCGCCCACCTCCACCACCACACCGGACGATTCGTGCCCGAGAACTAGCTTATCCTTTAGCTTGTAGTCACCGAATCCACCGTGCGAGATGTAGTGCACATCCGAACCGCAGATTCCCACACAGTCCATCTCGAGCAGGACCTCGTGATCACGCAGGCTGGGCAACGGGATTTCCTCCTGCAGGAGCACACAGGATTAGAGTGTTTGCACACCAGGCTTTCTAGGGTACAAGCAGACTTACCACACGAAAGTCTTCAACGCCGTGCACAACACCGGCCAGATTTTTAACCTTTCGCTGTGCCATTTCCCGTTGGAAACCCAATGATAGTCTGCAATTGGTTGATAGTTTTCTCGCTGGTTCGCTCGAATGACTCGGTAGCTCTCGCTAATGTGTACTAAAGCATCCGATTCACCCTGCAGCGGTTTATGTATCGCTCAGCTGGCATATTGGTAATGATGATCATTATGAAGAGAGTACTGGTAAAGCTGGCACACGTTTGCAGCCCCCCACGCTGGATGCGTTAAAGGCCAGAGCTAACTGAGTCACGTGAAAAGCTAATCAGCATCAGACAGCCTCACTGCACATGCTCACATTACTGCAAAAGATGCACATTAATCACTGCAAGGGTAGTCAGCTTTCATTAATCGATTGATGGCTGTATCAGGTCAATTTTATCAACGCTTTACATGCGGCAATGAATATTAGGGTCACTTCTTGTTGAAATAGTTGCTAGATTATTTGTTTTGGCATATAGATTTATCACACGATCGAGTAGTATAGGTGACTCCCAAACCGTTTGGTTGATCTAGACGGTTGGAAGGCAGTATCACACGCATCACATGAAGTGCAGGGACGTCAATAGGATCTGGTAGAAAAATGTGTTCTCGAATGAGCCTCGATCTTTGCGGGATTTCTTAGGCTTTTTGCTCCGGTTCGAAGAAACTAGAATGGACTGAAGACACTGACGAAAACGCTCCTAAAGAAACGCTCCTAAATTGTAATCATTTCAGGGACTCTTTCGTGGTGCTTTCTTATTTATGCCTCTTCATAGATGATACATACGCGGCTTTCAGCGACTAACAAACTTCGCTCTGCGAAGTCAGCTTAAGATAGTTTAATGATATTCCTATGGCATATTACTAGCACACGCGTCTAAGTTCTGCAATGAAAAGTGCTGTGATTTGCTGTGGAGCAATTAAATCATCCGAAGAAACTATCCACACTATCCGGAAGCCGATCGTTTTTAACCTGTGGAAATTTAGAAAATTATACGAGTATAGCAAAGAATAGACATTTCCAATCCAATCTCGTATCCAGCCATATCTGCTTACACGAATTCTTTGCTCTAAAAGGTTGCAACCGCATTAGCTTTCCTTTACTGTTTGTTCTCTGTGGAGACAATCAATTTCACCAGAGCTATACAAAGCTAATCCGATTTGTGAAACAAAGTGAAAGAAAATGATTTTTATGAACAATTTTATAACAAATCACGTTAAAGCCGTCACATCATGATAGAAATAAATGTTAAATCAATACATTTTGAACAAAATTATACATTCTAGAGTTAAGTTAAGTTTTCTTTAAAAAAAAGCAGCAACACTTTCATTATTTTTAATTTTGATAATTGTAATGATTTAACGATGTAGCGGTGTAACAGTGTAAGCGGTGTAACGATGTAAACTAAATAACAGTAAAAAAACAGCTGTCAAACGACAGAAGCGCACAGGTTGAAACACGTGTCAAGACCATGGCCTAAGGATGTAAACAAACTCATGTTGTGGTGTTGTGAACCAACTGGTTAAAAAGTGCACTCAGTTCCTCATTCTTATCAATGTTCTATCCATTTAGCTATACGTTTTGTTACGTTTGAAGGGTTAAATCGTTATGTTCATGAAGAAGCATAACCTAAAGCTAAAGTAAGCTCTATGATGTGCCTATTGATGAAGAATTGTGCCTTGCTTATAGTAACTGGTGTGGTTTATTGAGTCAATAATAAAATTGTAATGCTTTGTTCCCTAATGAGTGAACATTTTCAAAAAGATTAAAGGAATTTTGTTTTATATGAAAACTCGATATTTGCCGGTGACTCTACACTGAAGGTTATTCCTTGTACGTCCTCTAAGCCCTGTCGATGCCGCGAGTATTACAAACAAAAACACCAACTGGCGTCCCACCACCTACCACAACGTTTCTAATTGAACGAATCAGTACTGCTTTCTCTTCCAGCACGACACTCCATACAAACAGGTCCCCCTATCGGCAGCTCACTCGTACTTTACTGCTCATCAATAAAAACGCTCCATCCAACGACGCTGCCACCCTGGGAGATAAAGCAAGACGACTCGGTGGCGCGTGTTTCAGTTGCGTTTTACAGTTGGTACCAGTAATAACGACACGGTGCGAGCAAGATTAGATCGTCTGAAAATGGCCAGCAAGAACGACAATTTGACAGCCGTGCTATACGGCATTGAAGATCTGCGCCTGGAGCAGCGTCCTATTCCGGTGCCGAAGGATGATGGTAAGACACTCTGCAACGTTTTCCCCATTCGGTTTAACCTAACGCACGTACTACCCTGCTTTTTTAGAGGTTCTGCTGGAGATGGATGTCGTTGGTATTTGTGGCTCAGATGTGCACTATCTAGTCCGTGGGCGAATTGGTGATTTTATCGTGAAAAAACCTATGGTCATCGGGCATGAAGCTTCTGGTATTGTTTCCAAGGTAGGATCGAAGGTGAAGAATCTGCAGGTTGGTGATCGCGTTGCGATCGAACCAGGCTACGGTTGTCGCACGTGTGAATATTGTAAGAGCGGTGCGTACAACCTTTGCGCGGACATGATCTTTTGCGCTACACCACCATACGATGGCAATCTTACGCGGTACTTTGCACATCCGGCTGATTTTTGCTACAAGCTGCCCGACCACGTAACCATGGAAGAAGGTGCTCTGCTAGAGCCGCTCTCGGTCGGGGTACATGCGTGCCGCCGTGCAAACGTTGGGCTAGGTTCGCAAGTGCTAATCCTTGGCGCAGGGCCAATCGGATTGGTCACGTTGATTGTGGCCAAATCGATGGGAGCAAGTAAGGTACTCGTAACCGATCTGCTTCAGAATCGACTGGACGTGGCGAAAGAGCTAGGGGCTGATGAAACATTGGTCATTCCCAAGGACGTAGAGGAAGCCGAGCTGGTGAAGATCATTCACGAGCGTATGGGGGGTGCACCGGATAAAACAATTGATTGTAGCGGTGCAGAAGCAACAGCAAGGCTTACAATCTTGGCCACTAAAGCGGGCGGTGTGGGTGTGATGGTGGGCATGGGTGCACCGGAGGTTAAGCTGCCACTGGTCAATGCACTTGCACGCGAAGTTGACATACGGGGCGTGTTCCGGTATTGCAACGAGTAAGTGATAATTGTACTCCCAATCATTTTGTTTAAATGATAGCTTTTAAATTGTGTTATCGTTTCCAGCTACCCGGTGGCCCTAAGCTTGGTTTCAAGCGGAAAGGTGAACGTGAAGCGGCTCATTACGCATCATTTCAATATCGAAGATACGGCCAAAGCGTTCCACACGACGCGCCACGGCGTGGATGGTGCAATAAAGGTTATGATCCATGTGCAGCCAAAAGATAAAAACAATCCGAAGTAGATAAGTATGGTGGAATAGATGAAAAAAAAAAACACAAATAAAAAGAAGAATGTGAAAAGCTTATGTGGAACATACAAATAAATAGTCTTCAATTTTAAGTATGCAGTACTAGGACAGAGTCTATTGTAAAGTGTGTGTGTTTTAAAAACTATTCTGGGAAATTTTGTTCAAAAATGTACCTATTGTTTTAATAACAATTTTGAATGTTTTTCTAAGCGCAGCACGCGTGTACCCTAATGTCACTCATCCCCGCATACAATCCAACCACTAGGCACTCTATTAACTGTCACAACAACCCCCGTCGCCATTTGTTTACATTGCTTTTTAAGGGTTGCTCGGTTGAAAAGTAAAAACTCTACTTGAAAAACAGTAAGAACCACCATGAATGTGATACAATCCAACA
Organism: Anopheles epiroticus; assembly: GCA_000349105.1. Classification (NCBI taxonomy): domain Eukaryota; kingdom Metazoa; phylum Arthropoda; class Insecta; order Diptera; family Culicidae; genus Anopheles; species Anopheles epiroticus. Next base: position 640,556 of record KB671931.1, on the reverse strand, counting down.
TTTCCACCACGATAAGAAGCTTCAACATATCTGACGATATTAGAATAGAGGTTAAAAAGTTCCGAACCAATGCTAGTATCGACGAAGTGGATATTGAGGACGACGAGGATGATATTTGTAAGTGGAACGCGAGTAACGCGAGGAGGAACGTTGATCCTTTTACTTATTAACCCCACATACCACCCTCCTGATATTTTTCAGCCGTCATACAGAAGATTCACAAAACGTTTGCCGATCCGCACAGTACAACGTTCGATCCGGCCACACTGAAATCGATCATCGCTCGGCTTGACGAGATAGAAAAGAAGCTGGAAAATGTTGTGTACATGAACCAGCAGGCCGATGCGCTTGAAGCGGCCACACGGCAACAAACCGGAATGGTAAATCTACCCCCGGCTGCTGGTGTGATCGTTGGCAGCACAGGGGACGAAGGATTGGAGCTGAAGCTGGAACTCGACTCCGACAGTGAGCTGATTGGGGAATTTATCGAGCAGGACGAATTGAAGTTGGTCGAGTTCCCCATCAACCGTATAGAGGAGCTGAAAGAACTGGAAGAATCCATCACTAGCGATCAGGAATCTTTTGTGTCGTTTGTAAGTTGCGTTTCGAGAACAAATTGCTAATGCAGATAGTACAAGCTTAATTATTTTTCTTTATCGCAGGTCAACTTTATCAGTGCCACTGTACAGAAGTACAACCGGAACCTGGAGCTTGTGTTGAAAGATTTCATCACAGAATCGTTAATCAGCGAGCTTGGCTACAGCACAACAAAAGAATCGATGCTGTCCTTCTACATCTTTAACCAATTGCTTTACGGTGCGTATAATACGGGTTAAATTTGTTCATCAAAACTCATCTGTCTTGATGTTTTGTTGCCCTTGATGTAGATATCTGGAAAACGGATTACTCTACTATGAACGACTACAACAACAAGTTGAAGAATATCGTGATAAAGACGCAGAATCGTTTGCTTCGTATGAATAAAAATAAAAAGTAGGACAGTAAGAGGTGCACATTAGCACTGAACATTACCTAGTGCTGTTTATGGTTTAATAGCTTCAAATATATTATCTAAGAAAGTCACCATTGCTTCAAGAAATTTGTACTTAAAAAAAACAATCCTTTTCATTTAGTTTTTTCACATTTTTTTACTGTCTAGATTTATTTAACGACTTTGGTGTGTTTCTGTTCAGTGTGTATGTAATAATTCATTTCTTTGGATGTATTCTCCACTCGATCGACCAAGCCAAACACACACACACGCACACATACGAATTGCGTACGACGGTGATGTATTTCGCGCGAATGTTGCCCTTTGCATTCTCTATTAACTTTCAATTTGCACACGATGCAATACTGAAAATTACTGTGCCAACAGGACTTTCTGCTCCTGTAATCGAATGAAACGTTCGCATAGCGACGATGGACATGGCTGGCAGAGGCTTCGACTTGGTGTAGAGTTTCTTAAAATTACTGGCATTCGAAGCGTTTCGGTGTGAGTGGGATTCTGATTGAAGACAGTAGCCATCCCTAATAGAAGATATTAAAGTACGAGTTCGGAAAGGATGATGATGATGGGAATTTAGTAGGTAACAGAGTGCAGGATTTGGTGTATGGACAACAAAGGTGGAAAAGGGGAGAGGAGGGCGCACATGATTACTGCACTCCAAGCTTCTTCTTCAGCGACTCCGGCATCTCTGGTGGGGGTGGGCGGGGGATGGAGAGGGCAACCTTCACACCGTCGTAGATGAACCACTGCAGGGCGGTCAGCGTACCGATCATGATGATACGCGGCATCAGACCGTTCCACATGCCCATGAAGCCCAGCTGCTTCGCCACATCGATCGCGGACGATCCCTTGGCCTGGTTCAGCTTCGAGACGACCACATCGGCCGGGTGGGACACAATAGCGCAGAACACACCAGCAATGTAACCAGCTGCGAATGTCACGATAAGCTGCTCACCCTTCGAGCACTGGTCACGTGGCTTCGGCACGACATAGCTATACAGAGAGAGGGAGGGAAAGAAAATCCATGTTTGAATCCGCATCGTCATGATCATCACGTTCGTGTCACACTCACGCATAGAGCAATTCAACAGTCTTTTCGAAGCAGGCGAACTTCATCATGGTGTACGGGATCTGACGGCACCACAGTGGGACCAGACCCTTGTAGAACGCCATAATGCCCTCCTCACCCATCATCTTCGGCATCGCTTCACGCATATTGTTGGCGTATCCTGGCATGGTCTGGATCTTGACCTTGGCCGCCTCAAACGGCGATAGTGCCATATCGGCGAAGAACTCAGCCGAAGCTGATGCGGCCAGATACAGCCAGGTACGGTACAGGTAGGCATTCTCCTCGCCCAGCATGTTGGCGTACTGCACCTTGAACACCTCATACAGGCCGAACTTGAAGGCACCCTGTAAAAGTGGAACAATGAAGCGTGTAAACAGACAGTTTGTCGATGGTTGCTGCTGATAAGCGAACCGCAGAATGTCATCGCAAGATCACACTTGGTGCATCGTTATAGCGCACAATGTGACACATGTGTGCTAAGCCGATTAGTGTCCATTATCTGGTGCTCGCGAGAGTGAGCAAACGTGCCACGTGCGGTTGAGTTTACCTTACTCTACGCCGTGATATAATGCAAATAAGTGTGCATCGTCCATCTGTATCTTTACCTGTGCCGAGTAGCCAAAGAACGTCGGGGCCCAGCCTTTCACCAGACCACGGGCACCATCCTCAGCCAGCGTCAGCTTGAATCCATGGAACACGTTCTTGTACTTTGCCTGATCGACCTGCAGCCGGCACTTGACCAGATCGAGCGGCACAACGAACGTGTGCGTAGAGCCACAGGAAATGATACCGCCCAGACCGCACAGCACGAAGAACTTGGTCGATCCGAACTCAACCTCTTCCGAGGCAGCGGCAGCAATGGAGCGGCCACGTACCGGTGCAACGGTACCGGCTTCGCATTGTGCCTTACTGAACGGCGTCTTGAAGGGCGAATTGCGGGCGGCGTCAAGCAGTGCGGTGAACATGATGTGGCTGTTGGTCTATTTCTTTACGGTGAGGGAGTGCTGGAAGAGAGATAAATCGAAAAAGGAAACAAATAAACCAAGTTGCAGTAGCAAATGATCGGATTCTGTATTGTATGGTTCCCCTCCAAATTATGTAAGCCTATCGCGTCCGAACCGAACCGTCACTAGCATTCTTTGGTGATCGGTGATGGCTTTCGTTGCGCCAGTAATCTAAAGAAGACGTCAGAGCATAAACAAAACCCCATTCTCTCCCTGTGAAGGTTCAATGTTGCATAATGACCTCCTTTTTCTCGTACTCCCCATCGCACAGTTTCGGTCCAAGACGGTGGTCGTCGTAAAAATAGTTGTAACCGTAACACTCGGTGCGACAACACATCGAAAGCGTACTGCAAAGCTCTTGTATGATCTACAACCTGCCAATCTGTTCGATGATCGGTCGCATTCGATTGTCTAATTGGTGCCAAATACTTTCGCTCTTGTCGTACCACCGTCTCCTACACCGTGCTTTCACCCAACACGTGCTTTTATAGTAGCCACAAGGCATGATGTTGGACTCCCCGTAACTGGGAACCGGGGCCCTTTGTTACACGGCTAACCGGGATAGCTGTGTTTGCTTTTGTCCAAGTTCAAGAACAGCCACCGTCGTCTTCGAAATGTTTGCCAGCCAGTAAGGACAGCCTGTCAGGGCCGTGGGGGTGTAGAGGGCGGGAAGAGAGTGTGTCTAAAATTAAATTTCGCTCCACGCGAAGCAACAAGAAGACATTGGCGCACATACGCGAGATGGCACCTTCACGTCGCTGTTACTTTTTTTCATCATCGCGAGCGCTTGATGTAATCGAGGATTCTACTATCTATCCAGTAAAAAGACAAACCTATTCAAATGTTAACATATTACTTGTGTAAAGAGCAACTTCACCCATACTGCTCAAAATTATCGCGAAAAGTACGGGTCTTATTTTTCGTGCTGCTCCTGCGATTACATAACCTCAAGCGGTTTCGGAACTTGTCCCTGTTATCTCGAAAATTGTGGAAAAGGGGAATTTTCCCGAGAGTACCTCGCAGTCCCTTTGATTACGTATGCACTTCGTATGCACTGCCCCAACATCCGCCATGATCTTAGTATTTTCTTGTTGCATTTATAAGCCCTTTGCTCTCTCAAAGCCTATTAAAGTAAAATTTATCTGAAAAACTCTTCATTCACTGCACCTTATTTTCCACAAAACCACACACGCATAGACACGAGCAATTTGCTTTATCACATTGTCCCCCATTATCGTTAAAACTACCTGCAGCACCACTCAATATTTCGTTCAATTTTCGTCGTGTACTTTTACTTTTCAGTGATTGCACTGCCAACTACTACCTCTGACTTTACCTTCAATTTCTGACGCCTGCTGCGATGCGAGATCTTTCCGTGCTACGGTCGCTCTGAGCTGCGGTTTCGTTCAGCTAATGTACTCTGGGCCTGCGTTGGCTACACCGGGGTTGTCGCTGTTCTCATTCGATTCCTTATTTCCTTTGGTCTGTGTGTGTGTGTCCACATGTAAGCATGTGTGTAGGGCGGTCACGAGCGGATCTCCCGCAGATCATCGCCTTTTTCCATCCCAAAGTGTATGGGGAAAATTCTGCGAGCATGCTACCACACTCACGTTCACGCTACTACAAAAAGAGAGAAAGAAGAGCTGATGAGCAATGTCAGTGAGAGAGAAAATAGAAGATGTAAAATATACCTCCCCAAACGCTATAGACGAAGGAACGTTACTGCGAGAGGAAGTATCCCTTTCCTGACCTACTAATATGTACCACCCATTTTCCCTCCCTTTTCTTCCTGCGCTTTCTAAAAGAGCTTCTCGCGTAGCATCTCCATCATGTGATTCGTGCGGTACCTAACCGTGCTCAATGGCAGTGACGTTCTGCTATCCGCAACTTTTCACACCTCGAGATGAGGAAATAATGACGTCACAATGAAAGCGTAACACGCGAATGCACATACATGTGACGTTCGATTTGATCAGCTGACGAAGGACGAACTAATGTGATGCTAGGCAACGGTATGCTACGATTAAGCAATTATAGAAGTACTTAACATATTTACACTTTTAGTGTAAATAAATAACTTAAACCAAACTTTTGCATACCAATGTGTTCTAGCATTTCAATCTGGACCATTGAAAAACTTTTGTTTTTGTTCAATTTATAGAACCCGAGAAGAAACTTTTTTACCTAATGGTAAACCATGAAGATGGACTGACAAGATAAACCCCGGAACACACATTCACTTTAACACTGTCAGGTTGTAACAAGGCAAAGACGACACCGAGCAGAAGGGACATTTCTCACACAACAAAAATACACATTGAGAAGGATTGGGTTTACTAATCGTAGCGTAATTCACACGACAGTTACAGGACTTTATTATTCACGATGATGCTGTCACACTTTAATTGCTTGCTTTAAATATGCTTAATCTAGCTGGCGGCAACGGCCCACACTGCATCACGCAACACGCACATCCCGGTTTTGTTGTTTCGGCACGCGATCACACACATGCACTAGCAATTGCATCTTACATCGCACACAAAATATCATCTCGGTTGATGGAATCTCCGATTACTTTAGAAGAATCGATTTCTTCTCACGCCAATTTGCACGAAGCACATTTTCACCATACACTTTCCTTCTAACAACTCCCATTCGACAACGAAACAATTACTAATCGTTGCATCCTAGCCACTAAGAGTGGTGTGCACACCATCGATCATCACCAACCAACTCGCATCATATTGATCTTCCCTCCCATCACTGCGCTTGAATTACTCTACGTTCAGCTTCTTCTTCAGCGACTCCGGCATCTCTGGTGGGGGTGGGCGGGGGATGGAGAGGGCAACTTTCACACCATCGTAGATGAACCACTGCAGGGCGGTCAGCGTACCGATCATGATGATACGCGGCGTCAGACCGTTCCACATGCCCATGAAGCCAAGCTGTTTCGCGACATCGATCGCGGACGATCCCTTGGCCTGGTTCAGCTTCGAGACGACCACATCGGCAGGATGGGACACGACGGCACAGAACACACCGGCAATGTAACCAGCGGCGAATGTCACGACAAGCTGCTCACCCTTCGAGCACTGGTCACGTGGCTTCGGCACGACATGCCTACGGAAAGCAATAATAGCACAAAGAGTGAATAAAAAATGAATTTCAAACCCGTGGTAAGCTATTTAGCGAGAACGGTCCCGTATACATACTTGTACAGAAGCTCAACCGTCTTTTCGAAGCAGGCGAACTTCATCATGGTGTACGGGATCTGACGGCACCACAGTGGGACCAGACCCTTGTAGAACGCCATAACGCCCTCCTCACCCATCATTTTCGGCATGGCCTGACGCATCGTGTTTGCGTATCCTGGCATGGTCTGAATCTTGACCTTGGCCGCTTCCAACGGTGCCAGTGCAATGTCGGCGAAGAACTCAGCCGAAGCCGAAGCTGCCAGGTATACCCAGGTACGGTACAGGTAGGCATTTTCCTCACCGATCATGCCAGCGTACTGGATTTTGAATACTTCATACAGGCCGAACTTGAAGGCACCCTAAAAGGAAAATAAAGTTTTTATTAGAAATTGGCATATTGAAACATATTTTTGATGGAAAGGTGCTGGAGGATGGAAACTATCTGAGAGAGTGCTTTTAAGATAGAACTATGGAATACAGTTGATATCTCAATGGATAGGTTGTTTGACAACCAACGAGGTAGCTTTCACCATCCCGTTGCCTAATAATTTACTAATTTCTTTTATCGATCATTCAATCTATCAAACAATCTAGCTATCCAGTGCAAGCTCGCTGGATGATTCAAATCCCAACAAATAAAACTCTACGGTAATAATGAAACGAAACTTGAATTTCGATTGACTTCTAAATAATCTTCATTGATATTTTCATAAATAGATAAGTATCAAGAACATCTTAAAGACACATTTTAATCCATGCATCTAATTGCCTCGTTCATTACTTTAAATTATTCTTTTTGATACATTTTTATCGCTTCGTGAGCCAATAAATGCAACGTGAAAACGCGTGCCATTCGACTCCCTCTCAGTGCATTACGTAAGAGGCACGGCGTTAGTGTCTACGTTGAACCATTTCAAGGCCAGTTCAATTACTCACCGACCATACAACAGAGTCGTGCTGCTGTTAGTTAGGTCATGATTGTAGTAAGCTGTCGTACAGCTTCTATTGAACGCGTTTCCCACCCTATATTTAAAAAAAAACTTTTGAATAAGGAAAAAGTCACATGGTATCTTTCGAAAGAGCTGTTGCTTTTAACAGGCCTTTTCAGCTAAGGTCACGGACAATTTCCGTTAAAAAAGTGTCAGGCCCCAGTTTGCTATCACGTGAGGCATCTCTTCATGGACAGACAGATAAGCCGTCAGTTCTCCCCCACCGTTATCCTCCTTATCATCACCAGATCTGGGAGCGAGCTTACCTGTGCCGAGTAGCCGAAGAAGGTCGGAGCCCATCCCTTGGCCAGACCGCGTGCACCCTCCTCCGCGATGGTGACCTTGAATCCGTGGAACAGATTCTTGTACTTGGCCTGGTTGACCTGCAGCCGGCACTTGACCAGATCGAGCGGGACGACGGCCGTGTGCGTGATACCACACGACAGGATACCACCGACCGCACACAGGCCGAAGAATTCATTCGAACCGAACTCAACCTCGCGGCTGGCGGCCGCCTGCACCGAACGGCCGGACACTACGGCCTTTTCCGTGCCATCGTCACAGTGGACGCGTGTGAATGGGGAGCGGAAGGGCGAGTTCCGGGCGGCATCCAGTAGTCCGGCAAACATGGTGGAATGAATCTGTTATCCTTGCGACAGCACCTGGGAGAAGAGAGAAGGAATCATACATAAATAGATTAGGTTTTTTAAAGAGTTGCTGCTCGTGTCCGCGATTTGTCTAGTGTTAAATCGATATCAAGAGAGTCAGGGGACAGCACAGTTACGACATCAGGTTGTAGTAGAGGAGCAGTCTCGTTTTCTGACGATAGAAGCAGGCGGCAGCAAAGAAGCCACGTTTGCGATAAGATAAGGGGTGAAGAGACCTTTAAAATAACGTTCTCCGTACGTGCATCGGTTATATAAAAACTCATTTCATTATTTTGCAAAATTCATCCTTCAATTCCTGGTGTCCAGGGTGCACTAAATGGTTCTAATTGGATTAATTGTAAAATTTTAAGAGTTATTCTAGCAGCGGCTAGACGTTGTTTTAATTGAACCAAATATGATTATAAAATTGTACGATCCTTTTCCCTACCCCAATCGAGATTGCTACCAATCGAGATTGCTCATTATATAACCAACGAAAACGCCGCATTATGTCGTAAGCGCTTCGGGCATGTCTGGAAACTTAAAAGCTTGCCGAAATAGGGGTGAGCGAGGGTTGCGTTACAACCCCTTTTCTTAAGCCAGCTACAATGACACGGGGTTGGGAATCTCTTTCGTTCACACCTCGAGAAACATTGATCTCACATACACGCACAATTATCACCTCGTGAAAGGGGTTAAAATGGAGCCGGTGAATACCTCCACCCTGGAGAATGCGTCACGACCTTCCACGAAACACGGGTGTGAAAGAGAGCTTCTGTCACGTGGAATGGCCTGCGTTGCATCGACGGAACGTTCTAGAGACCGTGTGAAGAGTGACTGGCTTTAGCCCACAGATGAAAGGGAATAGATCTTCTACACCTTATCTTTATCCTTATACAAGCCGTTTACATACTGTACTACAACAGCACAAATGTATTATAATCCTAAAAACATGAATATTACACGCAGTCGTTCTCAGGATGACCTTGTAGCACAATTTGCACAATTCCCCGCTGCAAGTGGGTATTTTTACAATGTTTTCTTCACTTAACTCGATAACGGAACAAGCCGTTTTATTCTTTCTATGCCGCTTTTCGGCCTAGAAGGGTAGAACTTGGAACATCGGCTATTTTTGGAGCACAAACTTACCGGCACAGTCAGGCAGACGACAGGCTGCAGAAATGGCTGGCTTTCGATTGAGCAGCTTTTGCCCTTTCTTTTCTGCTTCCTCCGTTGACAGCGACCGCCATGGACTCCAGCGAGGCGAATTCCCGGAGAGCAAAGTTTGACAATGCGTGCGTACACAAAACGGCTAATTGACTATTTGTTTGAAAAGTATAAATTGCTTTAATATTGTTTAAGAAAAAGAAAAATCTTATTGTTTTGTTAGAAACACATATTTGCTTTATTTTTGATGTGCTAAGATACATATAGATACATTTTGACCACAGGTTGCTTAGTTGTCGCCCATTGGTCCGGCAGCTTTTTCGCTCCAGCACCTAGTGATGGACCTTCTCCAGCCAGAGTGAAAGCCGGATCCACTAGGCACCAGTTTTAGCCGAACAATTTACGCTTGTTTTTTAGATTAGTTTACATTTTGAGTATCTTTTGCTGATAACTTTGTGGCGACAGAGCGTCGGACAAGAGCGCCAACTATGATGTTCTGGAAGGATCGCAACCAGAAGGTTTGCTACTAATCTATCTGCATCTAGAAACCACAAGTAGGCGGGAAGAAAATAGTAGAAGGTTCTGGATACGGGCAGCGTAGTATAAAAACGGTACCGTATCCGAACCAGAGTTAGTTAGTAATCGTCCAAGCCTCGCAGAGTAATTGAAGGGTGTCGTATCGTCCTATCCTCGACGAGGATATCATCTCCCGAAGTCCAACCAAGAGTGAAGGAAGGAAGACCGCTGCAGTTTTCACCCAAGAAGGCAGGAAAGAAGGAAACGGAGGAAGGAGAAATAAAAATAGGAAATAATTCCTAAAACTTGATAACTAAATGATAACTTATTCGCTTAATATAACTTTGCTTGAAATGTTTCTGTTAATACCATTTTTTTATCCTCATTCCAGCAGCGAGTTTGAATTTGGTCCATAATCTTTGAACCTACCAGGAATTGATTCTCCATTACATCGATCGTTGATAGATCAAAGTGATCTGTTTCGGATCCTTTTTCAATAGATGACTGTAATGGCTCATTACAACAATTTATTGCATAGATATTTACCCAGCAA
>KB671931.1:503884-630398 GCA_000349105.1 Anopheles epiroticus | reverse complement strand
CCTCGTTCCAGTAGCGAGTTTGAATTTGGTCCATAATCTTTGAACCTACCAGGAATTGATTCTCCATTACATCGATCGTTGATAGATCAAAGTGATCTGTTTCGGATCCTTTTTCAATAGATGACTGTAATGGCTCATTACAACAATTTATTGCATAGATATTTACCCAGCAAGTAATACATGTGCAACAAAAATATAGTTAACAATAAATTCGATTTCTCTGTCAGTGGCCAATCGGTCCTAATACGTTCGAGGCGGTTTTGTGCACATGTATACAAATTACCTCTGTCCAGGAGAGCTTTAGCTTTGTTTTAGTTTTTCTTTTCTTTTTTTATCGTACACCTACAATGACCGACGAGAGATAGAGCATACATACAGAAAGGAACATCAATTTTGCCCCACATGCCCCCCTCTACTCCTCCCCATGTACAAAAAGCGGTGAGAATGGTTGGATGAAAACATAAAGCTAGTTAGATGGATTACAACGAACATGTTTTGCAGAAGACATACAACACTTATTAAAGGCACATGGCAACAAACATGGAGTAGTCACTCCTCGATTTCGGCGATGGGTGGCGCACGGTCGGGCGATAGTAGCGGTGTTACGACTTCGCGGAGCTCATGCTTACCTCCACCGTCTGCAGCCGACAGCTCCTGCAGCAGCGCCTCGAGCTCATCGTCATTCGTCACCTCGAGCAAGCTGCTTTTTAACGTTTCCTGCAGCAGCTTTCGGACCTCGCTCGACGATCCGTACACGATCAGGGGAATCTTTTTCTTTTCCAGCTCTTTGCGAAGCATTTGCAGGCCAGTCGCAGCTGTGTAATCGAATTCTGCGGAATGAGAGGAAATTAAGTTTTATTATTACGATTCCAAAAGCTTAAGAGTAGTGTACAACACATACCATTAACTAACCGACAGTCAAACACAACCGGAATGTTGCCATGCTGCTTTATAGCTTTAGACGTAACGTTACGCACCCACTCAACGGCAGGGAAGTAGATAAGGCTATGATTTGGACGGATTAAAATGTACTGCGTGCCGAGAGACGTGCCTGCCACGCTTACCGTCAGCAGTGGCCGTGCGGTGCGGTATACTACAAAGGCCAGATCGGTCAACACTCCCGCCAACAGTCCGAGCTCCACGCCAACGATCAGGCTCAGCACGAATGTTACCGCACCTGGGATAAGCTCTCGCTTGCTGCATCGCCACAGCGGACGAATGACCTCGTACTCAATCATAAATATTACCGCCGATATGATCACCGCGCTAAGAGCGGCCTTCGGAATATACTGGAAGTAGGGTGTAAGCACGCCCAGAGCTAGCAGCACTAGAGCACCGGTGTAGATGCCACCGATCGGTGTCTTTACGCCACTCGCATGATTGACTGCACTGCGCGAAAACGAACCCGTCACGGGGAAGGAGCTAAAGAACGATCCACAAATGTTACTCAGGGACAAGGCGACCAGCTCACGCGTTGGATTAATGCCGCTTCCACCGAACGCCTTCGAAATGGCCACATTGCCAAGCACCGCGATAATAGGCACGAGCGCAATCGATGCACCCAGCTCCTCGATCATACCGATGAATCCGAGCTGTACCGGACTGGTTCCGTTGATGCCACCACCCGCCGGTAACACGGTACTAAACGGTGGAAGTTGAAAGTCTGGGATGCCACTTTTCACCGTACCGGTCAGTATGAATGGCCGTTCACCACGCTGATCATAGTAAAACGCAACAAAGCTGGTCACCAGCACGACGAGCGCATTGCGGGCTGTTGCAGTCAACCAGAATACAAAGCCCAAAATCCTGCGCCCTTTCGTAGCTTCGGGTGGAGTCTTAATGTCTTTCAATTTCTAAAAAAATACAACACTTTATCAGAATAAATCGCAAAGAAGGGACAATAGACGTTTCTTACCCGCATTGCTAGCAGCACAATAATTGACACAATACCGAGAACACTATCGGCAACCCGTGCCTCGGGCATCTTTTCCACCACCGTGCGTACGGTACTGGCGAATCCTGACCCAGAACCACCACGGATACCGAGCAAAGCTTTGAGCTGAGACGCTCCTATGATAAGCGCAGTGGCAGAGGTGAATCCTACGGTAACCGGCAGTGAGATAAGATCGACCAGTGCACCAAGCCGTAAGACGGCCATCAGAAGCTCGACCACACCGGACAGGAAGCACAGCAAGATGGCAAGCTGCGGACCAGACTCTCCACCGTAGCCTGTGTGGCGGCTGGTCATGAGTGATAGTAGGGCGGTAGGGCCTATCGTTACCTCACGGCATCCACCAAGCAACGCATACACGACGCCACCGACAAAAGCGGAGTATAAACCATACTGAAAAGCGGAGAAATCAAAAGAGGACACGCGTGTGAGGGATTGGATCACTTTAGCATGACAACGTTTCTCTTACCTGTGGTTCCAAACCAGCAAGTGTAGCGTATGCCAGGCCCTGTGGAAGTACTGTCAATCCTACGGTGATGCCGGCGATCAGATCCGCCACCACAAACTGTCCGGTGTATCCGCGCAGCCAGCGTGTTCCGGGGATAACACGTTCCAAGCGCGACAGCCCCATGTTTGTCGTTACGTACTGTGCGGCGGTGGTGGTAGGTGCTGTGTTGCGATAATTGAGATAGTAAAAGATACTCTTTGGGACATACTCTTCACTGTCGGACTTTGCAACCACTAGACTTTTATGTTGGGACAACTGTTTCTAATCGAACTGACGCTGCTAACATCTGGCACTGAAATCCAATGTCTGTCTACAGAACTACGCATTGTTTGGACCGGTTGTGCGTGAAGCATTCAATGTAATGTCTACCGTATATAAGTTCAATTATATCCGATACCAAGGGTAACAAGACGTTCTCCAAAGAATTAATTGTTTCAGGAGGCAATTGACATGTTCCTTGGCGCTGCTTACCCCAAGGTAAGATACATATAGTGTATGGATCATCACATGGCGTTTCCTGATCCTGGAAACTTTTATCCATTTTAGAACCCTTGAGAAATTTTCCTCACAACATGAACCTGCATGTAGAACAGACTTTGACACTCGATTTCACCGATTGAAGTATTCGGACTACTTGTACTTGTCTTGCAAAACCGATACGATTGGATTGAGGATCAAGAAGACAAAGATAACTTTAGACATTGTTCAGGGAATACCTTGGAAGGGCTCTAAAAAATACCTTGGAAGGGTTCTAAAAACTAACTTTATCTTTGGTGGTATGTGAAAAATATCCCTTGTTATAGTGCAATTTTTAACACGTTGTAGCATATCCTGCCGTTGCTAGAGAAAGGTACCTACATCTTTAGCCGCTGATAGTGATAGTAGTTCATAAAAACACAGCGCACTTTGCTTATCACACTGCCGTGCTTTCCAAACAGACAAACAGTAGCACGAATATTTATCGCGAATACGAAGAAGCTTTACGGCCTACTGTAATCCTTTCCAACGTACCTACAACAACGTTGTAACCGGATCAACCGGTAGAAATGTTCAAACACAACCGTCCACAGGAAACACGTGCGTGGTAAACAGCCGTTGTGCGCAAAGCGTTTAACAAAACAAGACTTCGCTTTATTTACCTGCGTTAAAAATGTGTTCTTCATTGAACGCGTTTGTGGAAGATATCGTTTTGCAATTAGGGTAGGCAGCAAAAGCTGATTCATCGATATATTTTAAACACCATATAACCTGCCCCCAAACTATTGCTCTGCGTACGACGTTGTGCCCGCGGTAAAATGGAATTCCACGATAAAGTTTTTTGCTTTTTTATGGAAGCAATCGAGAGCTTCTTCTTCATTCAATTTCTATATTGTTTACGAAGATGAATAAGAAAATTTCAAAAACAAAACATAAACCGGCTCAAAAACCGGCTGCTAGCAGTCGAAAACCGACCCGCAAGCAAATATCTCTCCCTCTGGGATCCAAAATGGTGAGAGGATATCGAAGCGAAAGAAGGGAGAAAAACATGTTTATCCCATGATGGGGAGTCACCAATAAAAAAGCCTGATGACTACACATGCATATCCTAAACGAGACGAGCCCATTTTCGGTGCGTAAAAAAGCGGTAGACACAAACAAGCTTGAAAAGCAAACTGATTTTGCGTTCTTGTGCCCCCATAATGTGCCTGCTCAAATCTTTCGTTACTTCTGAATGCCTTCTTTTTTCCGCCATGTCCGGCCATAAGAACGCAATCGAATTGCGCAGAAAGAACATATTCCAATGGAAACTGATGAGTGGATGCGAATACCTTACGCATAAGCCGCCGCGAACTAGTCTTATCCAGATTAAACTAAAACTCGCGTTTGAGAGATTGGGAAAAGACGAAACGTGCTTAACCACCCGCCAATGGGTATGACCCTCTTTTGTTGCGCGGATTAACCTTGGGCGAGGATAATGTTGTTTCGCGGCGATTGGCATCTTGTTTTTTTTTTTTGTGTGTGGATTATTTTATTAGTACAGCTCTCCCACTTGAAGTTATGCTATGGCGGGAGAACAACTCACGATCAATTTATCGCTTGTTGCTATTGCTATTGTTGTGTATTTCAATAGAATTACTTATAAAATGTAATATCTTTTTTTAAAGCACAAATCCAGCATACTCATTCATTTGTTGAAAAGTGCACTAATACGGACACTACATGGCACCGTCCCATGGGGATTGAGTTCCATGTGCATTCCATTGGGCCATGGGCCAAACGTTCAAAGCCATCATCATTACTAATTGTAATCGAACGGTTATAGCATATCGAAATATGATTGCAAAACAAATCGCTCCCCTAGCTAGCGTTCTCGCTACAAACAGCATAGTAATTATGAATTCGATTACTCTGCACTCCTGAGGCCTATGCAAAGCCCACTGCACGATGGGACGCATCAAAGTAACAACGTTTCACAATTTTACATGGCCTACCACAATTTGTCACAGTCATCTATTCACCGGAGCCGAAGGAACGATGCCAAGAATCAGTATCACCTAGGTATACCAAAAAAACCAGCTGGCCATGAACTGGACTGGCGTGTTTACTTGAATTCTTGAATACTTGATGGCAATAGACAATAGATTTCAGACGAGTCTACTGAAAAATACGTTAAACACTCCACACCACTTGGCAATCGTTTTCACTTATTAGCACTTACCAAATTACACGACAGATCTTTCCGGTTGTTTAGCTAAATTCTGCTTCTCCTGAGGTCGGTTTACTGTTCTTTCACTCATGCCACAGTCCACGATGGCAGCCACTGTGTTGCTTCCTGCTGTACCAACTATGCGATAATTATTTTAAACGCTTTGCCGAAAGCCATGTGCGCACGTGGCACTCGGACAGGATAAAAAATAATTGCAACACGTGCGACGGTTCCGCAGGTTCGCGCGTCTAGAACACACTAATGCTGCCCCCGAGAAATGGCACCGAAACAGTTACGGTTAGGAAGAACGCAGGCTTTCTGGACCTGTTCACCTCGACGTCTGGAACGATACAGTGCGCGCAACCATCCTCCGCGACCGTTCGCGAACAGGCGTAACAAAACAAACCTCTCCTCCAGCGGATTGAAGTTATTGATGTGAGTGAAAATGTGATTATGGGATGGTGGTGATGGTGATGATGATGTTGGCAAAAGAGATAGAACTAGATATTTAGCTAGCTGGTTCCTTTTTGGCTAGCTTTATCCTTTTTTTTACGTGGTTTGAATTCTGGCACTAAAGAAAAATGGGTATATAATATGTATGTGCATATATATCCACCACCTTTACTGGCCACGGGTCTGTGTGGAATGCGCTACCGTACGATTGATCTCGTGCAAATGCAAAACGAAATCTCGTGCCCGCGTGCCGGTGCTAGGGGTCAATGCGCGAGCACGCGGGAATAGGCACTTGGGGCGTGTAGGATGTGTTTGGGTGCGCGCGCGTATTGCGTAATTTGGTTGCGTTACCGTGAGTTTGTGGACGCGTGTAAGATTGACAATTTAAGGTTTGTATGGTACGCGTTTTTAAAGAAATGCAGGAGGTGAATTCAAATTTGAATGTCTATCCAAACAAACCAACTGTAATTTAACATGCTCCTCTACATAGTTACACTATACGGAGGCATATACTAATATTGTACATGCAATTAATGCGATTTACTAAAGAGCATGCCTCTTCGCAACCTGCGTTACTATCTTAGTGATACTATCGTTATCGAAATGCAAGTCGATGTTTGTGCAATTCACTCGGGACGACCACACTAACAATACGCTTTATGTCTGCATTTAAACATTACGAAAGGATTCAATTTGTAGAACACCAACCAACAATGGACTAACGCAATAGCTTTCTTTTGTCGTTTTTAATGGGGCATAATTTTGTCAATGTTGCGATACAGTTCGTTGGCCTGATTTGATGTTTATCTCGTACACATTGAAACTTTTGAATTGATCAAGGTCATGTGTGAATGATCACAAAATAAAGCAGTTGTAGACTAGTTTTATCCAGTTACTATGCACGAAATCACTTAAAGCCTTAATAAATTACCTTTTTACTTCACACAACTCACACTTGCCGTATCTCAACAGGCTCGGCCAACGATTGATACGATCGCGCTCACCGACCGATGATCGGTTCTTGTGGAAACAAATATATGTACACTGTTTGTGCGGAAAGTTCCTCAAACTTATATCACTTTCCGACACCACAGAACGCGACTTAAAAAGTGGCAATCCATTGCTTTGTGGGCTTTATTATCCCACTGCACCACACAACTTTTTGCACCCGTTTGGGGGCATAAAATCGAAATTCTACGAAAAATCAGCAAAGGTAAACAGGTAAACATTGGCCCTGGTGGCATATTTTGACAGCTGTCACCTGTCGTACCCGTGCGGAATGACAGCAGACTCCTCGCAACAATAACACAAACCGTGACGTCACTGTTCTGCTCTGTCATGTGATATTTTTCTCTTCGCATTTCGCAGATTCTCCATAAAATCGATACGACGATCCCGTGAGGGGTAAATAGTTTGTGGTTTAAAAACTATTAGCTCCGGATTCCGCAATGGGTGCTTCCGCGCTGCCAATTATCATTTTCTCGGCCATCTTTGGTGTGGTTGGCATTGTGCTGCCGATTGTTGCCCCGAAGGGCCCGAACCGTGGGTACGTATTCCTTTTGTCGGACTCGAGAGGGACTATCACAGCCAACCCCGAATTAACTCTTCTGTCTTTTGCAGGATCGTACAGTGTGTGTTAATATTGACGGCGGCAACTTGTTGGTTGTTGTAAGTAGAAGAATATACAGCAAATATACTACAAACTTCCTTGAGTGACCTTCTCATCTGCCTCATCTTTCCTTCCAGCTGGCTGTGTTGCTACATGGCCCAGATGAACCCGCTGATTGGGCCCAAGCTGCACCAGAACACGATTCTGATTATGGCACGTGAGTGGGGCAATCCACTGCCAGATATGGAAGGCTATCAGCCAGAACATGCGGATCACTAAATGCCGTTTTCAGCAGTAGCAGCGAAATACACCATCTAATCGCTAACCGCGAGGCCACAATACACAAGGTGGAAACATTCCCAACAATGCTGAAGCGAACAAATTGTGCATGTACATCATTTTAGAGAGAATTTTAGACAGAATGGCACCAGGAAGTTCGGTGACCAATCAGGAGGTATGGTTTTCCTATTCACTCGTGTCGGTGTGACCTTCATCCAGCAGGGTTGTTGGGTTTGACATTGGAATTCAGTATATTTATCGCTGCAAGAGTTTCCTGTTTCTGTGCTGGAACATCCGGAATTCATTGATGTTCAGTTTTCGTATCGTTTGTTGTTCGTCTCTTTTGTTATGCTTTACCCTAGAGAAAGAGAGGATGTATTATACAAATAAAGTAACCTAAATCCCAACGTTATGTATATGACTATTTACGCTTTTCATACGAAAGAAAAACATGTTTTTTCTCTGTAAAACAGAATGGTTATTTCAATTCATACTCTGTCGAACAACGAAACTGTAATCTTGCAATGAAATACGCATGTTGACATGTGATTCAGTTGCGTGACGTATTCCACCTGCGCTTATTTGTTTACATTTTTTCCGCGGATTCGTTCGAGGCGACGAGGCTTCGCGTGCCGTTTTGTATAGTATTACGCGTTCCCGTACAGGACAAAGAAAGAAAACGATGCAGAGAGTCTCCAAATTGTTTCAACCAGCATTAATCATACCAAAAAATGCTACCGTAAAGTCACAAGACATCAACTCCAAAAGTCAAAGGGTAATTTGTGTATTTTAGGCCTGTTTTTCTATGTTGCTTAAACACTTTCCCTCTCTTTGCAGCTCATGCTGGAGCATGGACTCATCCGCCAGGCTGGAAATGGGACGTTCTACTTGCTGCCTCTTCTTCAGCGATCCCTGCAGAAAGCGATCGATCTCATCGACCGGCACATGGAAGCGATCGGAGCGCAAAAGATGACACTTCCGCTGCTAACATCGGCAGAGCTGTGGAAAAAGAGTGGTCGATTGAAGGCGAACGAAGGCGGAACACCGACCGAACTGCTCCAGACCACCGATCGGCATGGGAAGGTGCAAATCCTGGGACCGGTAAGATGAATTTTAAAGCTCTACAAAAAATAATAGTTTGAAGCGTTGGTCCTTTCCGTTCTCACCACTGTCCAGACACACGAGGAATCGATAACCTCGCTACTGGCTGCCATCGCTCCCGTTACCTACCGCCAGTTTCCCCTTCGTCTGTACCAAATATCGACCAAGTTCCGGGACGAAATGAAACCCCGCTTTGGTTTGATGCGAGCGAAAGAGTTCCTCATGAAGGATCTGTACACGTTCGACGTGGATCGGGAAGGTTGCCGAGATACGTACGAGTCGGTGAACGAAGCGTACGGTCGGTTATTCGGTGAGATCGGCGTTCCCTTCGTTAAGGTGGCTGGAGACTGTGGCACGATGGGTGGCTCATTGTCGCACGAGTATCACTTCCCGAGCGAGGTAGGGGAGGATCAGCTGATCCGCTGTACCCGTTGCGGATTGCACTCGAATGCTGAGCTTTTTCCGGCGGTAAGCGAACAATGTAAAAGTTGCATCAGTAGTGAAACAGTCGAACGACAGGCAGGTATTGAGGTAGCGCACGCATTCATTCTCGAGGAACGTTATACGAAGCCCCTGGGAGCGACATGTCTGGCGGCCAATGGGAAACCGGCCCCACTGCAGATGGGATGTTACGGTATCGGAGTTACGCGCTTGCTAGCCGCCTCGATCGAAGTTCTTTCCTCGGAAAAGGAAATAAGGTGGCCCGCAGCTCTCGCACCGTACCGGGTTTGTTTGATTACGCCAAAGGCAGGTAGTAAGGAAGAGACGCAAGCCGTTCCATGGATCGGTAAGCTGTACAACGATCTACAAACTGTGCCAAACTGCACGGGGGAAGTTATCGTGGACGATCGTACGCAGCTCACCATCGGTAAACGGTTGCTGGATGCACGGAAGCTGGGCTATCCAGTCATCGTAATCGTGGGCTCGAAGGCCATCAGCGAAGAGATGTTTGAGGTGCATAATGTAACGGATGGAACGGAAGTAAATCTTTCGTACGGTGATACTCTGACCGCTGTAGGAGAAATATTAGCAAGCAAAAGCGCTAAACATCAGCACTCCACAGTACAAAACCAATGTGGCAATAAAGCTGCACAGGAAGTGTTGTAAACACGCAGACGTTTAATAAATTAATTTATTACACAAACTGCTGTAGCAGCCCGCTCACACGCGTTAGAAAGTATGCCTTAACGAAAAACGCTAAAATAACGATCGTACAGGACCGAGACCGGACACAGTCACTAACGACCGAATGGATCTGCACTAGCGATATCACAAAGTACATCAGCACCAGCACGATATGGATGGCCATACCGGTTTCGGTAGAGTTTTCCCGCCAGATGATGATGGGAATAAAGAGAAACTTCCCAATGCTGGCCAGGATAACGCCGTGCAGGAGCATGTGTGGGTAGGTTTTCCCATTGTTCGTTACCTTCGGTACGGTGCGGTGCAGCGCACGGGTAAACAGGTAAATAAATCCGTACAGCAGACAAAACCCAGCCACAAAGTGTACGGTCGAAAGGTAGAAGCCTTTCTCGGACAGGAAAGGATCGTTCAGGTGCGATCGATAAGTAATGCTGGTGATGCCACGGAATGCATCTGTCCAGAAGCAGTACGCTTCGAGTAAGATAAGAATGCAGCCAATTTTCCAGAGATTCTAAAATTTGAATAGCAAAAGACTCGTTGAATCGTTAACCAGAAGATAACATGGTAACAACCAAAGCTGTACACACCTTACAGTCCGAATTGTACAGAATATGCCGATACGCGGGTTTGGAAAGCAGTATCAAATCGATCAGTATGATAAGCACTTCAAACTCAATGTATTTGTCGGCAGGTTTTTTGCATTTGTCCTAAAAGCACAAGGAAAAAAATAGTTAGCACATGTGTAAAATGTTAACCACTGGAGAATACATACGCAGTCTATAATTTTCAACACGGTAGAACTGATTTGCCGGTACAATCCCGATACAGGTTGGCCGCAGTGGATGCAAACAAACTTCTTCGCACCCGGCGGATGTTTCAAAAGATCAAAATATCCTTGTAACGGTAGCGATAGCTTCATGTTGATTAATTCGAACAATTTATCCTATTTTGCAGCTTCAAATCAACAGCTGGTGGATTACATTTGTGGCCAAATAGAAATGTTTTGATTGCTTTTCCCGAGAAAGTATTTTTCGCGTCGTTGAATGTTTTGTTATTAACAGTCCGTTCCCGAAGTAAGCATAAACTTTAAATTTGACAGCTGTTTATGCGAAATGAATTGTACCTTCAATTTTTAAATACATTTTTTCTGATTAATCTAACTTTTCAAACATTCCGAACGTTTCACATTTTCCAACCGTTCCTATCAAACCTACCAGGTTCAAAATTTCAAATCTAGTTTTGATCGTTCGAGGAACGGGACGAACCTACATGGTTCATTCCTAAACGCCCATCACTACTGCTGTCATGTCAACCACGACGGTTTGCCGCGAAATCTGTTGCACACACAGGAGAGCTACAAGCATCGGGAGCTAAAAACAAATTAAAAGCAAGTATTAACCGGTGCTGTGATGCGTGCTGCGTCTTTCTAGGTGCAGCATGAAACTAATTTGTGAAACGTGCACCATAAACCGTGCTGTGACCGGTGGAAGCCGTGCGTTCCAGCGCACGATCCTTGCGATCGGTAAAGGTTCCGAGCGAAAGGAGGATGGCATAAAAATAATGCTCATAAAAAACGGCAACACCGCTGGCATCAAGTACAACGTGCTAAAGAACATTTCCAAGGTATTTACACGCTTTCTGGAGGAAGGAAAGGCCACTATTTCCTTCCTCGCGCCCGAGCACGATGTGCAGATAAAGAGTGATCAAGTACAGTTGAAGGCGTTTTTGAAGGTACTTAAGCTAGTACTCTCCGGTGCTAGCTATAAACCGAGTGAAGGTGGGCCGGCACAACAGACTGCCACTAATCCCTTTCCTCCGTCGGCGCCACCTCGATTGCCGTGTCTTACCGTTGGAAAAAAGAAAGCATCCATACTTGGCTCAACGAGCGTACTGAAAACCAAGGCAGTGATAACGAACCGAAAGGATTACCCAAGGGATGGATTCCAGCGCCAGCTCGTATCGCTGCAGATCTCAAACCTACGCATGGTAAAGTTCGACACACAGATACTGCTGCTGCAAAAGCTTCGACATTTAAATTTGTCAAACAACTGCCTTCAGAAGTTGCCCCGACGGCTCGGCCAGATGCATCTCCGGGAAGTAGATCTGTCTGACAACAAGCTGGCAGAATGTAGCTGGGACTGGTTACTCGAACCGAACATTCAATCGTCGCTGCAGAGTCTTAACATATCCAACAACGGTCTATCGTTTTTACCGTACAACGTAACCTACGCTACCTCGCTCGTGACACTCACGGCAAAGGATAACTATATCCGAAAGCTTCCATTTGCCATTTGGCACCTGAAGGGGCTTCGAGTGCTCACGTTGACGAACAACAGGATCGACGCTGTACCGGAAACGTTTGAAAAATTAAAATTGGAAAAGGTAGATTTCTCTGGCAATCGTATGTTTTCGCTAGCTCCCGATCTTAGGCCAGACCCAACCCTTTCCGTAAGACTGTGTCAACCGTCCACCCTCTTCGAACTTACCGCACGTACTGTATTAAACAGGAAAATCCCGTACGCATCTCCCGGATTGATTCCGTCAACTGTGGCAGACACTTTACACCGTGTTCCTCTTTGCCGCTGTGGTCAACCGTGCTTCGATTTGAAGGTATACCAGGCCGCGAAAAGTCTCAGTGCAGGCGCAGGGCTTATTGTGACCGACGCCAATCAGTACCTCGTCGCAGATTGCGTCTTTTGCAGCGTTAAGTGTATGCCAAAGGTCTAACCGTACGCAGAGTGGACTTAAAATATCTTTCTTATTATGCATAAGGCGAGCGATTAGTCTGCGTATGATCATCTAAATTGTCCACGAATCGTTCAAGCTTGCCGATGTTTAGTCAGTTAAATTATATCTAGACTATTGAAGAAAACACTCAGCCAATAAAGAATGCGGCCTTATTTTAACATACAAACCAATGTGCTTTCTTTTCGGATACACCGCTAACTATACAGCAATCAGTACCACCACCGAAAGGCTCTTTGTTTCCGGACGGTTTCCTCTCGCGAGTCTGCCAAGTCCGGCTTTTATGGGTTGATTTATTGGTTCAGTTGGTTTCACAGAAAAATACGTATTTTGGTACGTAACAAGAAGAAAGCCTGGCGTGTCGCCATTGGGCCGTCCCCAGCCTTGACGAGTATACGCGGCAATTTTACAACACGTCCGTGCCAAATTAGATATAGCTCATGGAACCAAACACGCTTTCGGGAACAACCAAACACAACACACTCATCCTCCACGAAGGGAGTAATAGGGTGCTGTGCCGGTCGAAGCGCTCCTCGATCCTGGGGCGATTTTAATCGAACAGACCGAAGCCCATATCGTCATCCTCGGATTCGGACTCTTCCTTCTTCTCCTCGGCCTTGGCTGCTGGGGCAGCGGCCGAAGCAGCCGGTGCGGATGAGGCCGCGGCAGCGGCAAACTTGCTCGGATCCTTGATAAACTCCTTGACCGTCTCCGCCTCCTTGAACTCAACCTCGGTAACGGCTGCGATGGCCAGCAGGTTGCGGAAACCGTTGGCGATGCTGTGCGGCACCGAAGCCAGCGTCGGGTATCCGATCTGGAGCGACACGGCGGCCAGATTGGCGACTCCGGCCTGGAACTTGGCGCGCAGATCCTCCGCCTTGATGTCGAGAATTTCGGGCGAGAAGATCGAGCCCGAATCGTACACCTGCTGAATCTGCAGGCCGTACGAGAACGGCGAGATGTTCAGCATGTTGAGCAGTGTGGCCTCGGAAGCGCCGACTTTGTCGCCCGGCTTCAGGATGGGCACATCGTTGATGATTTCAATCGTACCCTTGGAAATCTTGGTCGGGATCGACAGGGCCTGGAAGAAGGAAGTTTTCTCGGGACCGAGACCAGTGTTCTGGGCCGGGATGACGACCTCCAGAGGGGCGATGGCACCGGCACGGGCCGGAGCGCGAACCTTGCTGGCGGTCAGCTTGTCACGGATTTCGGCCAGATCGCCCTTCGTGAACACGAAGCCTACGTTGCCCTTGATGTGGTTGAGCAGCTTCTCCAGGCTCTGGTTGTTCTCCAGATGTCCGCGGATGGCCTTACGCATCATGGTGTTCTTGCCCATCAGCACAATGGCCGAGCCGCGGAGCGACATACGGATGGTTTGCATCTGTCGGGAGCCGACATTGTCAGCACCGACGATGAAACATCTCGGGTATTCATCGAGCAGTTGCTGTAGGAAAGAACAGAACAGACGGACAGTGTTCATAATTCGCTCTGACCAATATGTGAGGTTATGTTCAAGCGGTGCTTCTGCCCGGAAAGGTACATTAACTTGCGTATCAGACTAAAGACATACGAATCATTTACTGCACAGCCGGTATCTCCTGGGTTCAGCTTTATTCAAGCATGGAGCAGCTAATGCGTATATTACGTTGTTTCTATCATCATGGAGACGCAAATTGTACCTTCCATCCAGTGGCCATAGCACAACTCGGTTTGATCCCAATCTCGATTTTGAGCGATTACTTACCACGACTTTCAGGAAATAGTTGGACTTCCAGGTTGCTTTGTCCTCCCTACCCATCTTGATGTGACAATAGGGACTTCGTAAAGAAATTTAAGAACTGAAAAGAGGCCATTGAACAGTTTTCTATTAGTCACAACACATCACTGGTGCGTATCCCCGCGTACGCTGCTGAACACGTGGAAATGGAGTTGAGATTTGAGACACTTAATCTGCCCATATTCCTTGCCAACGCAACCGGATTCACGCGTTCACGCGAGCCAAGCACCTTTATTTCGGTGAAAATAAAGCTACCAAGGCTCAGGCATGACGAAAAGTGTATGAAAAATTAGAAAAATTGTCCTTACCAAAGCGAATGCTATTGATAGCTTAGCGTATGCGGACGAAATGGACGAGTCTAGACAGGCTGATTGACGTTCTATTCGATCCGGCTACAAAGAACGGATAGTTCCGGATCGCTATAAAATTTTTCAAACGAGCAACAATTATAGCAACTAAAAAGTCGTTATGCGATATTATGGCAGTTGTTAAAATATTTCCATTAAGCTTATGTTTTTAATGTTTTTGTTTTTCTCGACTGAAATCGACCCGAAAACGAAGAAATATTCATTTTTACGATTTTATTGAGTTCGTAGTTTAACATTGTTTCCCAAGCACAATTTTTTAACGTTTTTAACTTTAAACGGGGTTTTCTTTAGCAAATGATCGGCACATTAACATGGAACGATTAAAGATTCAATGTTCTAACTCACATTACACTCTACGCTACAGCAACTGGGCGTCGAAGTTTAGTTTTATAAAACCACAAGAATTTCATCTAATTTCATTTAGCATGTTTCTTAACTTTCTACCTTAAGCAAAGTGGAAAGTTTGCACGTGCAACACGCTTCAATGTTGTTAAAAGCTACCGTTCTCTTCTTCACCTATGGATTGTGCACATGTAGTCTCAGTATTAATACAATAATTCAAAAATGCTTGAATATGTAGTATTTTTTTTGTTTCGCAATTGAATTTTACCTTAAGAATGTAGCGTATCTGTGGTTAAGTTTTCCCGGTTGTTTAAAGCATGCGATACATATTCCGTACAATCTAGTTCTAGCTATATGTGCCACTGTCGGGGGCACAACATTGGCATGATAATCGCTATGTACCTAAATTGGCTTTTTAGTTGAAGAACCATCTTTATAGTTTTATAGTATATTCCAAAATTAAAGCTTTACCTGTTCCTCTTGTAACGTTTTACATTGATTGCTGATATTGTGCAGTTTACATTGTCCTGTCCTGTGAAGGGTTCCACCACCTGGGGCACTGTTTGCTCCCGAATGCCTGACCATTATTGCATGATCGTACGGTTTATCTTTCTAGGGATTGTCTTTCGTTGTAGGGAATTGGGTATAAGAGATATAGAAAGTGTAAAGATAAATTAGATAGTTAAGTCTTACAATGTATGCCTGTTGGTCGGTAAGTGAGCGTATTGGCTGGTGGTACACACACACACGGTTTGTGTTGTTGGATATAATTTGGTGTGTATAAAAATAAAACACAAATTGAAATGCTGTTGCTCTAGTTAATATTCTGCTCTATTGCATGGTTTCCGCTGTAACGCGGTGCTTCACAACCATTGTGTTCGTGTTCATGCCCTTTCATATAGGATGAAATCTGTGAGTTCCTGTTTACGTCCAGCTCTTTGTGCCACCTCACTGTGGTGTGAAGCATGTGAGTAAAACGATAGGAATTTTTCTTGCTCACATATACTAGCATTGTCAGGCAAATCCCCGTCCCAAAGGCGACACACGCGTTCGCCTAGAATGTCATATTAATATATATCATCGAAAATTTAAAGCTTTCATGTTTTTCGCTCGCATTCATCCTTCACACGCTAGGATTCGTCTCCCGGAGTTCTGTGTTGAGAGCGCGCATAGCGTTAGCAAATTTTATTTGACTGTTGTTCTATTTTACCGTGCACCTTAACTGATCAGTATCAATATGCCTACCTGCTAGTTAAGCGTATACTTCAGAACCATGTTCAGCACCTCAATGTTGATGAATAGCGAACGTACGTCCTTCGGATCCCGACGGCAGATAAATTTTCCACACACCTTTTGCCCTTCTCGCACCGGTACCGGTTCCTCTAGGTAGAAGATGGTCTGCTTCCAGTGTGTCGGCCGTGAGTAGGGCGAGGTGGAAAATTCGATATGTTCCGGCAGCTCGAAGAACGTGTCAAAGTAGCCAATTATAGCGGTCAGCTGCGTGTCCCGCTTGACCAGCAGCTCAAAGTCGTAGCTAAAGTTTGGACAGTCCACGTCCACCTCCATCAGGTCAAAGTTGGCAATAATGTTAGCGTTCGTGATAATGTGTTCCGGTTTGCACACTTCCACCGTCGCTTCCCGCAACACCTCCCGCTTCATGCAGGACATATCGAAACCATACACGTTCTTCCAGAAGCCGATAAATTCGTTGTGTCGTTCGAGATCACCGTACCCGGCGATGCTAATGTTGCAACGGTTTGGCAATATTAAACCACCCTCCCGAAGGTACTGCTTGCGAGCATGTATCACACTGTCCATCATGCCCTCAAACAGCAGAAAGTAGCCCATCCATTCGGAGACAATGATATCGACCTTTTCCACCGGCAGCTCAGTGTCCTCCAGCCTTCCCTTCACAAACCGTATGTTATCGATATTGTTTCTTCGCACAATGTCCATCGCCTGGTAGATGATGTCGGACTGATCCACCGAGATCACCTCCTTGGCACCCGCTTTAGACGCAAACATAGAAAGAATAGCCGTCCCGCATCCTAAATCCAGTACGGTTTTATCCTTCATTATGTCGGCATTTCGCAGTATTGCATCGCGATAGCTTGATGTACGTACCTCGTCCTGTAAAAAGAAACACACACATAAAAACTCTCATGAGCACGTGATGCGAAGAAACCGTTGAAAAATCAACCTACACTCAACATATCGTGATGAATACCAAAATGGGAATATGTATTGAAATAGCTCTGATCGTCATCGACCGATACGCTGCTAACGCAATGCTCCAGCTTACGCTTGATCTGCTCCAACTTTTTATCGCCTTCGGCACCTTCCTCTGCATCCCCTTTCCCACTATCCTTCCCGTTCGGTTGCTGTTGTTCTGCTACCACGTGGCGAAAACTTTCCTTCATCTTTTCGATACTACTGGCGGCATGTTGCAGCAGATTTTCCTTCTCCCGCAGCTGCGCCGTCAGATCATTAATGATTCCCTGTAATTTGCGGTACTGGTCGGTGGTAAGTGTCATCGTATCACCGAGCTCGTTACCATTTTCTATCGCTCCCGACACTCCGTTGACACCTACACCGCCACCACCCCCGTTGTTAAGCATTATTTCATCCAACTCATCCAGATCGAACATTAGCCACGTTTCATTCTCTACCGGTTGAAGGTACTTATCGTCGGCCCATGGCAAACTGCTGCCGCTGGCCGTTTTGAAATGTTCCGGTGCCGGTTTCTCCCGCCGTATATAGTTTATCATCTTGATGTACGAATACTCGTCCAGATGAAACCTTCGCCGTACACCGGCCAGATCGAAATCGTGCTGCTGTTTGGCATGCCGTATCGCTACCGTCATCGTGGGTGAGATAGCTTCACAAAACAAACACTTTACCGGATCGTTCTGTTCTTCGGCTACCTCCCATTCGTCGTCCTCCCCGTTAGAATCATCTACAGCATCCATGTCGCAAAGCGGAGGACAATCTGAGACGGATGGTATAAAGCAGTTAGCAGCTACTCAATCATGCTACCTCAATTTAAAGATTCAGGATCACCTTACCTTCTCCGTCACTCATGGCTAATCCTTTCAAAAATGCAATCGACACACACAAGGGAATTGCAACTGGTGCAACAATGAAAAAGATTCGGAACTAAAACACTCCTAATTAAAAGTACAATTGTACACTGAAAGCTAAAAGACGATCAAAACAATTGAACTGCAAATACTGTAAAACTCGAACCAGCAGACAGCAGAGAGAAATGTAAGAAAACAGCAAGAATATAGTACACAACACGCGATTCCGTGCAGATCGAACGAAGGGACCAAAAACGGAATCACTGCACTGCGCACATGCTTTCGGTGTCGTTGTTGTTGTTGTCACTGATGGGCAGCATGTTTGACAGTTCCGCGCTGTCAAAATGGGCGTGCTTTCAGTAGATTTAAAAAACACTTTTTCGTTTCAAGGTTTGTTTATTTTTTAATTTAATAGACCACATAAAACATATTCGTTATCTTTAATTTTATCTCAGACATGATTCGGCAGAAATAGGATTAATTGCCCAACCGATTTTTTGAATTCATGTCAACGCTGCCCTGTGGATCCCAAACTATTTAACCCTTCACAGAACATCGGAAACATCGAAAAAGATGTCGAATGCAGGGTGACCAGATTGATTTCTTCGTAATCAATATAGAAATACAAAAAAAAAACTATCGGTAGCTATCGGTAGACACTTTACCGTACTATAAAATAATCAGCATTTATGTAGGGGAGTTTGATTGATTAAGAAATTCCATATATCTTTTCTTGCTTTTTGATGTAAACCATCAATACAAACGAGATATCCTCATTTTGTCGCATTACAAAAATTTTGCATAGCGCATAAGAAACAAAAACGCCTGCATATAAAGTTACTATTAATATAAATAATAATTTTTTACCACACATTTAAGTGTTTTTCAATCGGTGTTTTATGAATCGGTAGGCAAATCGAAAATCGGCAGGGATACAGATAAATTGGTAGTTCTGGCCACACTGTTTGGGTGGATGTCAACCAAACAAGTGGAAGTGTACAGTGGAACAAAATATGCATCCCAGCATCGTCGTCGCATCGGTTTATTAAAATGGATGAAAAATGTCGTCTTTGCCTTTGCTCATTTGATTCCGATAGCATCCGGATATCGGTTAAAAATGATGAATTCAAAGAAGAGTTGGAAACCATATTTAGCTTTGAAGTGAGTATAGGTGAATGGCGTGGGGTTAAGGAGAAAAACACATTCTGGCGTTGTTTGGTCTAATGCACAGCTTTTGTCCTCTTGTTTCGCATCCAGATTGCCGTTGATTTACCGAATCTGCCAGAATATGTGTGCGATGAGTGCCGCAATATGGTGTCCCAAATACACACCTACAGTCTACTCGTATGGAATAACCAAAATCGTTTGCTCATGGAAACGAAAGAAAGCGTCGCACATTCTGAGGAATACATAATGGACGATGTAGAATGTGACGTACATATGATTGAGGAAGAAATCGTATCTGTTGAGTCAAAAGACGATGAACTAGCAGAAACCTGTACTGAGTTTGATCATACTAGCCCAGAACCGGTCGAAGTAAACGATGAAGAATCATCCAAACCTGCAATCAGTGATGAGGAAGACACGCTGGCAATGCAAGAGGATAGCCTTGCAATCTGTACAGAAGAAGAAACCCAAGAAATCCCCGACCAAAACTCTGAACACGTTGTCGAAGAAGAAATTTTCATTCTTTCGGACCACAACTCAGAAGGTAGTGCAGAAAAAGATACCCTAGTAATTCCGGAGCGCAGCCCTGCGAACAGTGCTGAACAAAATAATCTGGTAGATAAGAAAGTAAACGAAAATCGCTCGGTGCGATGCAGCCCAAGGAAGCCTCAAAACCCGTCCGCCACCGAGAAGCCAAAACGAAAGCGTACAAAGCGAAGTGAAAATGATGAAATTATACAGAAGTTTTTCAATCTGGAATGTGAGCTGTGTTCGGCGCCCGCTGAAAACTTCGGGGCGCTGCTTAACCATTTCCGCATCGAGCACAATAGAAAAGGCTATGTGCGTTGCTGTAACAAGGAGTTCTATTATCGGTCCAACTTGGTCGACCATATAGGAGCCCATAAAGGTTTGAGCCGGTGTGAGATTTGCCAAAAAAGCTACAAATCAAAGCGATACCTGGCACAGCACATGACCGAATCACATAGCCAAAGCGATGCAAAGCCCTTTAAATGCACCCAATGTCACATGTCCTATTCAAAGGAGCATCTGTTGCGTGGTCATATGCAAATGCACGTGAAGCGGACGTGCCAGTTCTGCCAAAAGGTGCTGTCGAATCATCACTCCCTGAAGGTGCACATCTCCCAGGTGCATAGCGGCGACAGTCATCAGATCTGTGCAACGTGCGGTAAGGTATTCCGCACGAGTCAGGCCATGGAAAGACATATTAAGCTGGTTCATCAGCCACAGCTAGTAACCTGGAAACAGTGTGATCAGTGCGATACGTGGTTTGACTGCCTACAGAATTTGAAAAAGCACATCCGTGTGCGACACGAGCAGGGCGGCCATTACCCTTGCGATAAATGTTCGCACGTGAGCATTAACCGTAGATCTCTGGTTTATCATAAAAACCGGATACATAAGAACAGAAAGACATATGAGTGTGAGCAGTGTGGCAAGCAGCTTCTTTCGAAGTTATATCTACGAGAACATTTGGCCACTCATTCGAATGCTCCACTTTATTTGTGTGATTTTTGCGACGTAACATTCAATTCGAGCGCTAACAAATACAAGCATTACAAGGCTAAACACTTCAAAGAATGGGAAGAGTTGAAACACCAGAGACAGTTGGAAAAAATGAACTTGACTGCAGTGCCAACCGATTTGTCGCAAAAATAGGTAAAACACGTAAATCGTATCTTTCACTGTACAAAGTAAAGTAAATAAAATTGCTATAAAAAGGAAAGTTCAATCAAGCTGCAGAAAGTGTCATTGTGGAGTTGCTGAAGAAACATAAGTTGTAAAACATGTTGATACTTATTAAGGGTTATATTTTGGCCTAGTTTTTCACATAATCTAGGTAATCTAGGGTAGCGTCAGTACTGTCTGTTCAGTGAAGATCAGCAATAGGCATTCTTGCGCGTTTACCAATCAATCTAGCTTTGCGTTTTACCAAAGTGTGTGTATATAGCGTTCGAATAAAAGTACAAATAATCTGACAGAATCTAAACAAACATATAAAAATATCATCGTGTAGCTTACTACAAAAGCCTAGAATATCGCAATACAAACGCTGATAATAAGTACTTAATCGACACGGGAAACATTATCTGGCATCGGAAGATCACATGATACGATGTAGAAAATGGTTAACAAGTAGAAGTACGAAGGTACACTTAAGAACTAGACTAGACGAGGAAAAATACGAACACTCACATCAGATATTAATCTAGAAATTGGAAACGACTTACGGAATCCCTCCAGGATGAGGATAATCGATTCGTGAACTACGGCGCGAGATCGTGAGCGTTTTCGAAGCATGTTGCATCAGGTCAAGACCGCAAAACTGTTCTAACACCCGATTAATAATTTGAAAATTTGTTTTGTAATCCTGCAAAGATTTAGGTTGCGAAAGGATTAACTTTTCATTTTTGAGCGTGGAATGTAAATAAAAATGAACCAACATTGAAATATGTGAAATGTTCTTTAGATTGTCTGTGTATGCTTACTTACGCGCCGTCGTCTGTCGATCCGTTATCCCTTAACGTTACGAGTTAACGCCATCTTCCCATCTCAGCTTGGGCCTACCACACCTCCTCTGTCTATGCGGACGGCCTAAGAGGACTTTACTGGCTGGGTCGTCCGGGTCCATGCGTCTGTCCACCGCTATAACCAGCCCACCGGAGCCTGGCGAGCTTAATCCGCTGCACAACAGTAAGGTCGTTGTAAAGCTCGTACAGCTCGTCGTTGTGTCGGCTCCTCCATTGTCCCTCCTCGCGTATGGGGCCAACAATCCTCCTGAGCATCTTCCTCTCGAACGCGGGTGAGAGGGTTTCGTCAGTTTTGGACAGAGTTCATGTCTCAGAGGCATACGTGAGTACTGGAACTATATATGTGCGAAATAGTTCCAGCTTCGTTCGTCGTGACAGTTTTTGTGAGGTAATATGCTTCCTCAGGCTACATAATAACAGACTGGCCGCCAGCATCCGTGCGCGCAGCTCGACTTCTATGGTTCCCGAAGTCTCCACCTCCGAGTCGCGGATGGTGGGTTGTCTGTCTATTACAAATTAGAAATTATTCTTAAAAAAAAAATAAAATGTTTAAACTGTATGTTTAATTTTATTCTTGTCTGTGTTTCACCATCATAGGTAAAGATAGAAATAATTCGTTCTATCTAACTGATTCGATAAAAAATTGTGTCTATTTCTGCTTCTTCAATGGTAGCTGTTCATCCGCTTTACTCTTACTAAGAGTACGCTTTTCCGTCTTGGATGTTACAATGGATTGCTTGCTTTTCGTTTCCTTTTCTACTAACATTTTCTCGAACTGTTTTTGATTAGTCGTATCTTTGACCATCTTTTTAGTTTTACCATTAGCTTTTGCTTTCTTGCCATTAGTGGCGATTCTAAGGATTTTTGATGTCTTTTTACTATGCGAGTCATGATCATCTTGGGAATCATCCACTTCCTCACCGTCATCGTTTGCCTCTTCTACAACAGTTCCCTTCAGATCACCGGAATCATCTTCCGTTTTCGCCCTTTCACCTGTTTTGTTTCCTTGTTCCTTACTGGGCAAAATCACAAGACTAATCGTACGAGTTGATTCATCGAAGGATGTGACAGTGAACATACCCGTCGCTCCGGGGAATAAATTTGCCGAATTAAGATCGGTTTTATTGTAGCTGGCCACACCTGAAATGTTGTTGAAGAATTTAACCCCCAAACTTCCGTTACGGTTTTTATTTACCAAACCAATAAAAGTTTGGTCCTTTCGGGTTTCATCCAGCTGATTCCAGTCTTTTAAGATCGGTGCCGTTTCATTCATCAGCGACGGTACGTTGGTGAACCAAATTTTCCCATTCTTTCCTCTGAAGACAGCTCGCAAAGACACAAGTTCACCAATTTGAAGATTACGGTTTGTATCGCGCCATTCGTACACCAGCCTACCCTGTACACGGCCAGTTTCAACTTCGTATCCCTGGAGAAATTTATCCACGACGCGGCAATTGTAAAAGTTGCCACACACGATATCGCTCGATACTTCCTTGGCAGTATCAATAAAATCGGGGTTATTCGTGACCACGTACGTTTCGTCAATCGGCGCGTAGTAAAGCACGCTTACTTTATGCATCGATCCAACCTGAAAGTTGCTAAGAGCGGCGTCCAGATTAACATTACCGCTTTGCCTCAGCAAATACGATGGTAAAAGAGCACGCCGTTTGCCATCGAATTGAAACCACACTCCAACGCGATCGGTACTTTTTACATGTGCTTTCTCGATGATGCTAGCTTGAACGAATGTCCTTTCCTCCATGACTCGGTTGTTGCGGAACGGTCTCAACGTAACGAATACCTCATTAGTAAATGGTTTCACGTACAGCAAGGTTGCAGGGAGCTTTTGGGACACACTGTACTCTTCCACGCTGCTTGCCACCTGCGTCAGGTGGCTCTTGTTAACGTACGCGGGAACTGAGTTTTCGAACAGCATACCGCGCAATCCGTACTCGACTGGTTCGCCGACGGTAAACGTGAGCTGGCAACCGGGCACAATCGTTTCGATCGTGGCTTCCTCAACATCAAGCACCCATGGTTCCCCGGGACCGAATGCCTTCAGTTCTGCTGATGTACCGGTAGAGCCACCCGATTTTACCGATACTATCGTACAAATCAGATTGCGACCCACATCGTCTGGGTTCTGATTGAGGTTTTTACTCGGCAAAAAGGCACTCACGTTACGAATGCCTACATCCATCGTGTACCCGTGATCTTCCTTTGTTGTAATCGTTGCCGCTAGGACTAACCCAGGGACGAGTTGCTCTGGATTTAAATGGCTGTGCAGATCACATGGATCAAGGGAAAGATAGACATGTTTGGATGTCTGATCTTTTGCGACCACCTTCACGTACACAAGTTGGCCAACCTCGTACAAATCGGCCAGCGTGGGACAGTCAACAGAATCGTTGTCGATCATTTCCTGAAGGCGTTTTGCGTAGGGTTCCGAAATTTTAATAATTTCCACAGATCCGCTATATCTTCCGGGCAATGCCACGTGCAGTAGTGTCGAATCGATTTTTACCACGCATCCTAGCAAAAGCATGTCCTTCTGAATTTTGGCATACGCTAGGTTCAATGCTTTGAAGGCGTCCGGGTCCTGCTTTGGCTTTTGCTTTTTACTTCCCAAAAACTATGTAAAAAAAAGGATATACAATCATTTTGTTGGTGATCAATGATATCATCAATGCCGGCATTCAACACTTACCGGTTTGATAGCATTTTGTTTGTTTACTTTGCTAGCTCCGTGTTTACCGTTCTTTTTACCATTTGGGCGTTTCTGCCTTTGCAGATGGGGAGTTTTAGTGATAACCATCTTAAGGCTTTCGTGACTGTTGATTATTTTAAATAATAATTGTTGCGGTTACGGCACAAACAAAAATCACATTAAACGTTGCATTCCCAAAACACATGGTAGCTAGGTGACAACCGTTTGACACCACTATTCCGTGCTGGTGGTTCGATATCTAATCGTGGTGTGTTACCGCAAGTGCTCGCGTGGATTATCTTTTTTATTATCCATAAGTAAACTAGTATATTTTGTTCAATAAATTGCCATGAGCTTAAGCACAATTGGGGTTTCAACTCATTTCTCAATCGAGTTTTCTTGCTGCAAAAGCGCCGACTTTTGATCTATTATTTGTAACTTGGTTCACATTTCCCAAGAAAATGGCGCGTTGAATAACTGGCAACACGGAAAAGTGGTGTCAAAACAAAAGCTATCCTGAAATCACGCTTTTTGTAAGTGCTTCGAAAAACGTGGTTCTTGTTCGCTGTTTCTACAAATATCATAAATGGTTTACGTCGAAACTCCGCTTCCCCGTGGGCACAAGCGTCCCAATGAGGAAGCAAAGGGTAAACGCCTCACTGGAAAAACCGATCGCGTAACAAAACCCAAGGCCCCCAATCGCGTATGTATCGATTGCCGCTACCGGCAGTCTGATTATCGGTATTAACCACTTGTCTAAATATTACTCTTTTTACAGAACTTTGGGGCGAGGACATTACCGGAAGAGCAAAAAGCATCTCGACCTCGTCCTCACGAACGACGGCAAGCACTGTTGAGCGAAAAGAAACTGGATGAAGAGCTGACACAAAAAAGCTTCCAAGCTACTACCCTCAACTTTCACAAGGTTCGCAAGAGCATGCTCGTGCTGGGATGTATTATAAAGATCGAATCGACAGTAATGCATGTGTCAATGCCCGGAATGATTAGAGGCGTTGTGAATATCTCCCAAATTTCTGATGCCTACTCGAAACGTCTGCAGCGCCTGGCGAAAGACGAATCTGCTGACTGTCCCACGCTGGCCGATTTGTACGAGGTTGGCCAACTTGTGTACATGAAGGTGATCGATATAGAAACCCAACGTAAGTTCATTTACCTCTCCCTGAATCCTTCGGAACTGCACAGTCAATTCGAGCCATCGCAGCTAGTCCCGGGCCTAATCCTAGCGGCAACGATTACAACAAAGGAAGATCACGGGTACACGATGGATGTAGGCATTCGTAACGTGAGTGCCTTTTTGCCGAGTAAAAACCTCAATCAGAACCCAGACGATGTGGGTCGCAATCTGATTTGTTCGATAGTATCGGTAAAAGCTGCTGGCCCTAGTGGTACGGTACTGGTACTGAAGGCATTAAGTCCCGGGGAACCCCGGGTGCTTAATGTTGAGGAAGCCACAATGGAAACGATCGTCCCCGGCTGTCAGCTCACGTTTACCGTCGGCGAACCGGTCGAGCATGGATTGCGCGGCATGCTGTTTGAAGACACGGTACCCGCGTACGTTAACAAGTACCACCTGACAAAGGTGACAAGCAGCGTGGAAAAGTACAGTATGTTCAAGCAGCTCCCGGCTACCTTGCTGTACGTGCAACCATACACCAATGAGGTATTCGTTTCATTGCGACAGTTCCGCAACAATCGATGCGAAGTAGACACGACATTCGTTTACTCAAGCGTCATTGAGAAAGCACACGTTAAAAGTACGGACCATGATGGAGTGTGGTTCCAATTCGACGGCAAAAAGCGTGCACTTTTACCATCATATGTGCTGAGATATCGTGATAATGTCGATATGGACATCACCCTCAGCAGCTTTCAGGTCGGAACGACGCATAAAGTAACCGTGCTTTGCTATGCCCCGATCGACAATACATATCTTGTCACTAACGAAACAAGCTATACCGACGCTGCAATAAAAATGCCGGAGGATATCGTCTGTGGCAACATTTACAATGGCCGTGTAGTCCGCAAAAATCCCGATGGATACGGTGTTAAGATTGGTTTTGTCTACGGTAAACTGTTGCTCGATTGGTGCGATAAAAATCGTAACCTAAAGCTTGGTGATGTTATACCATTGCGCGCAATCGACAATCATTCCTATGGAAAAGTTTGGTTAACAAACGTACCATCGCTGATGGATGAAATGGCACCGATCTTGAAGGACTGGAACCAGCTAAATGAATCTCGAAAGGATCAAACTTTTCTTGGTTTGGTAGGAGAACGGCATTCTTACGGCTTGGTAGTCAAATTCTTCAACCGTATATCTGGTTTGGCCAAGTTCGCTCAACCCGGGCAGGATGCAGCAGAGATGGCCAATTTACGCCCAGGAGATACGAGATTGTTCACTGTGGTATCCTTCGACAGAGAATCCAGGAAGATTTGTCTATTGATGCCGAGGAACCAGAAGCGGGCACGTGCATTGGCTGGCAAGTTCCCGGAACAAATGGTACCTGTAACCATTACCAGTATCCATGCTACCGGTGCCGATGTGCGGGCAGCGGACGATGAGATTGGTCTCATCCCTGCTGAATGTTTCTCCGAGTTTGGAGAGCACAATTTCCTGTACAATAAGCTGTTGCGCGAAGGAGACACGCTAACCGTCATCCGGACGAACGAGGGAATGTATAGCATTCGGTTAGCGCAACTGTATACGGAAAAGTACATTGAACTCACATCTGTGCGTCCTGGAATGATACTTACCGGAAGTACTGTCACGGCAAACGGAAAACTGTACGCTATTCCGCTGCTGAGCGATTTCATGGAACCGGTTCCGCTATCGATCGACGAGTGCTCTCGACAGATTCAGGATGGATCGGTGGTTAAGTTACTAGTGCAGCAGAAAGAAGGCAACAAGATGAAAGTCTCGGGCAATATGTTCGACGTGTGTGAAGATATATTTGCTGAAGTTCACGCCTTTATTGAAGAATATGTGCAGGACGTGAAGAGATTGATTGAACTGTACAGAAAGCATGAGCATGCGTTTGCAAACTATACTATCGGAGATCGGGTCGAGTGCGTTATCGAAAGCATCGCCCCAGAGATCAATAAAATGGCCGTTGAGGTGCGTGCAGTCGATAAACCACAGGAGTATGTTACAAAAGGTATCGTTACGCCCGTGCTAGCAAATCGGCCCGCTTCCTCCTACAAGGTCGGTCAGCAGGTGCCCGGTCGGGTCGTTTGGATTGACGTGGAACGAATGCTAGTGCACGTCTGCGTAGATGCACCACTGTTTGAGCGCATTTTGCTGCGAGATGAAAAAGACGAGGAGGAATCGTACGATGGCGAACGATTCGAGTGTACGGTACTGTTTAAAAACAGCTTTGTAAACGTTTGCTGCACACAATCTGCAAGACCGGGTGCGCTGGTTATTATACCGGCAAAGCATCATTACAATGATGTGGCGGATAATCGAATTCACGAAAACCGCGTTATGGCGCGCTTGATGGAATCGGTTGGACCGATGATTTTAGCTTTGACTCATAGCACATACAATTTGTATAGTGCCGCTCAAAATAAAATTGAATCGGAACGCAAACTGGTAGCTAGTTCAAAGAACGATCAGCTGTCGATTGGTGGCATAGATGAAGAAACTGAAACAGAAGCACAGGCGGACTCTGACAGTGACGCCGATGCGTTGAAGGAAGAAAACTTTGTTGAAGAGGAAAGTGACAACGATGAGGAAGTCGATGATGATTTCCAAAAAAAGGACGAAAAGCTACCAAAAAATCTGAAAACAATGAAAAAGAAGGGAAATGGCACATTCCTGCTAAAGGAAAACAGCGTCAAAGCTAAAAACAAAGTGAAAAAGGCGGCAAAACATAAGAAACAAGAGGAGAATGAAATAGAAGAGCAAGTGGACCCTGAAAATGAAGCCGATGAGTTGAAGGAAGAAAACTTTGCTGAAGAGGAAAGTGGGAAGAGGACAATGAAAAAGAAGGCAAATGGAACATCCCTGCTAAAGAAAAACCGCGTCAAAGCTAAAGAAAAAGTGAAGAAGGTGGCAAATGATACGGCTAATCAAAAACCTGCCAAGAAACGGAAGTTAACAGAAACCAACGAATCGAACGGCAAGCATATTTCTGTAAAATCTAAGAAAGAAAAACCTTCACTTGGCAAGGCAGACGAGCAACTATCGCTGAATAAGCAAACGTTAACGTCCACAAAAAAATCGCCGAAAAAAGTGAAGAAACATTCTATTCTCAAGAAGAAAAAGGCACCTTTTACAATCGATCAGCTGGACGGGACCGCCGATTTCTGTCTGTATCAGCTGGATGGTGCAGAAGACGAGCAGCG
Organism: Anopheles epiroticus; assembly: GCA_000349105.1. Lineage (NCBI taxonomy): Eukaryota > Metazoa > Arthropoda > Insecta > Diptera > Culicidae > Anopheles > Anopheles epiroticus. The sequence continues at coordinate 601,565 of KB671931.1, read as the reverse complement.
CAACGAAAGAAAATCCAAAAAGAAGGCAACGGCGGCAAAACGAAAGCACGAGGCCAGCGAAGGGCTGCCAGGTGCGACCAATTTCTGGGACAGTACGCCCGTCTTTAAACGAGACGCCCCGTCAGACACGAGCGATGACGAGGATGACAGTGTGGAGGACCGTAGCGAAGCAGCCCCGAAGAAGCGTGCCACCGCAAAGGAACGCTTCGAAGCGATGAAGCAAGAAGAGGAACGGCTGCGCAAAATCGAGGAAGAGCTGGCCAATCCGTCGCTTGATCCGCATACACCCGACCAGTTTGATCGGCTGGTGCTGGCACAACCGAACAACAGCATGCTGTGGATCCGCTACATGGCTTTCCACATGGAGTCGGCCGAACTGGAGAAGGCACGAGCGGTCGGTCGGAAGGCACTGAAGGCGATCCATTTCCGCGAGGAAGCCGATCGGCTGAACGTATGGATTGCGCTGCTGAATCTGGAGATTCGGTACGAAACGGTCGACAGCTTCAAGGAAGTGCTGCAGGAAGCGATCCAGTACAACGAACCGTTCAAAGTATACACGCGCGTAGTGGACATTCTGATCGATTGTCAGAAGCATGTGGAGGTGCAGGAGCTGCTGGAGCTGCTGTTGAAAAAGTTTCGCAAACAGAACGACATGTGGCTGCTGGTGGCAGACGCCTGGTATCGAATCGGGCAGGGCAATAAGGTGAAACCGTTGCTCAGTCAGGCATTGAAATCATTGCCGCCCAGGGATCGTAAGTGTTGTTTTGCTGTAGAAATTATCTCTTCCAGTTTTTTTTGAGATTGATTTTATTTTTACATTTCCTTGCTTTTCCCACCCACACAGACATTCCCTTGATCGTAAAGTTTGCATTCCTGCACAATCGGAACGAGAACCGGGACGAAGCGCACCTGCTGTTTGAGCAAATTCTTACCTCCTACCCGAAGCGCACCGACATCTGGTCACAGTACATCGACATGCTGGTGAAGGACAATTTGGTGGAAAACGCGCGGCAAATACTGGAGCGTGCAATCATGCAGCGTTTGCCGATGAAAAACATGAAAACGCTCTACACCAAGTACGTTAACTTTGAAGAAAAGCACGGCGATCGGGACAGCGTTCGGCGGGTGAAACAGTTGGCCGCCGAGTACGTGCAGGCGCAGCTGAACAATGCTGGCGTGAAGTAGAGCGGTGCTGGTGTGTTAAGATTTTCTGTTTGACACAAATATGAAACATGAAACAATAATTTATGTTTTCTATTGTATAGTGCTATTATTCCCTACTATCCCGCGTCGCTAATATATAAGATTCCTTACGGAACAGACATTCGACAGCACTGTTCGTATATGGTTGTAACTGTTTTCCTCCGAATAAGCTTCGCCCTATCATTTGCATACTATTGAACAACTTATGACAATCAGTCATTCACCTTTTACCTGCATTCGTAATGTGGTATATCGCTGTGTATGACGTGTGAAAATATCCGAAAGTGTGAAGAAAACGCTCGCGAGAACTAAACATTATGCGTCTTATGCAAACCACGTGTACACCGTGACAGGGTTTTCAACGATATGAATGAACTTGTTGAATCGTTCGTGCATATAATTGACTCTTCCAAAAAGCTGCAAGTTTGTACAACAGTAGTAGGCATTGACAAACTCCAACCAAATTCCATCGAGCTTGTCAAGCTTGTTTGTCTACTCGAACAAATCAATAAATATCTGAAAGAATCAATTATACGCTCGTGTGTATCAATATATCGGAGAACATATCGTTGGTACCCCCTGTAGAAATTCCACCGGCACTATTCGTGATGTAGCCGGCACGTAATAGGGGTGGTGCGGTTTGATGTTTTTTTACATGCCCATCGCACGAAAGAGCAAACGATCCATCGCCACAGCGAATCCATTTGGCGAGTATATTTATAGAAATTTGCTGCCATTCAAGAGTGGTGTTTCGTTGGCGTTCATCCCGAGGAGGCAGCAAAGCGTCTAATTAGTTGTGAGAATAGACCTTCCGAAATTCAACCATTCCTGCCTACTCCTATACACTAAGAAAAAGTAACGTGATATAGTAAGGAGTAAGTATTCTTGTGTTATTTGTCATGCTCATTATATTTACATTGCACAGTTGGAATAGACATTGGCATTGTAAACATTGACGTGATACATGTAGCGAAAAAGCATCTTAATTTAATGTAGCTTTTGTAAAAAAGATCATTGCAGAGGCAGAAAGTCTGCTCTTGGTGTACGAATAGCAACGCAATGTACGACTATGGTAACTATGGTAACTATGGTAACCATGCAATGTTACTTTGGTTATGTTAAACATGAAAAGACATCAGTTTAATAACCAAGTTTTTGGTACTGTTGGTCGGCAAAGAAACTAAACCCTTGTTATTAAATAGCATCGATTTATTACACGTCCTAGTGAGATTTCGCTCATGTTCGTACAGGACTGTTCTTAAAAGAGACAGTCAGGAAAATCGTTCCCATAGATGATCATTCTAAAGCTAATTCACATATCTCTAACAAGAAACTATGTACACGTTTTTTTTTCTTTCATCCAGATGTTTTAAATTCCGTAGCTATGATCAGGCCTACTTCTTATCCAGATGTTCTAAACATGTTCATCTCTTGTTCCTGATGGGTTTTTTGTTCTTTATTTTTATAGAGACTTTGTGCCATCAGGCGTTCGTGATGGGGCTGGTATATGGGGTACATAGGAAGGAGGAGGGGGTATATAGATTTGATTATTGTGACGTAGCAATATTCGTTTTACAATTTCCATAATTATTTACCATTTCTATGTCACATGTAACGGCTATCTCTCTTTACCTCTTAGTGGCCACACCGTGTGCCGGTGGGTATACCACGCACATATGTTTGTCTCCTGCTATTCGAGCGTTAGCGCTCTCACGCGACTCTCTCTCTTTCTTGTGCCAATATTCGCGCCCACCCTATTGTTTGGGCAGTTTTGCACGCACTCCCATTCGCGGCCGCTCTGTCGGCAGTGGTGGAACGGATCTAAGTAGGCTGCGCGAAGTACACTACGAGAAGGCGGGCGTTAAGCAACAATAGAATGAACGATAATAAGCAGAAGCGGCTTGGTGCTGGATGATTGCTTTCCGGCAAACGTGGGACGCTGGTTTCACATACACGGTGAAAAAACACGTTCGTTGTTAGAAGTAGTGTTGTTGTTGTTTTCGGCCCAAAGTGTGCACGTTGAAGTGAAACCACCGACACCCATCACCGAAAATCATAGGATAGGATTCATGTAACATGCATTATTACATTTGAGTGAAGAAGGTTGTAAGAACGCATCGAGTTTGCAATTGGTGAAATTTTATATCTGCTAAGGCAGCATGGCTAAAATGAAACAACAGCTGAAATAAACTCCCATTTTCATCCCAAACCAGATGCAAAATGTCGTGCTATTCAAGGACACAGTAATGCCGTCATCTTGCGTATGCAGAAGCTAATGTGAATGTATGTTGGATGCAAGCTAGATCTAACAAAAAACCAATATTTTACTCTGTTGTTACCTGTGCAGACGGGTTCGCATTAAGCAACCCCGTGTCCTTATGTAATGTAGTTTCTGTGCCCTCTGCGAACAGTTACTAAGAACAAAGCATTTCCCCCGAAAGGCTATTCATAGTGTCTACACTACCACCACGAACACAATCCATACACTGTCAGCCCCCTCTTAAGGTTGATACGGTGGCGGCGAGAGAAGGATATCGATTTTCGTCATCACCACCACCACCACCACAACCAGGTCCTTTTACAAGGCGACGTGTGTGCCTGCATAGAAGAAAGGATATCCACCCTACTGCAAAACGTTTTGGTTTGTTCATGGAGACCGTTAAAACCATGCTCATTAAAAGGGGGCTAACAAGAGCCACCTTGTCCTGTAGTGTATAAAAATATCGTGTGGGGAGTTACGTGGTATTGTACGTTGAACTTCATTATTACATCCGTCCAAGCTTGCTTGGATGATGGTTTGACTTGGTTGTAATGGGTGCTGTTTGTGTTACCCCTTTTCTGCGTGTTTTCCCATAACAAGCAATTCTTGATATCCAACAAATTACCCCTTTAAACGAGGACAATTTTGCATTACGTGCATCGTAATTTGTATTATTACAAATTGTATTTGTTTGTTTCTTGTTGTGACATGGAACAAACGGTTGTATTGTACGAACCGGCATACCGAGTTTTACGTTTAACGCGTGAATATCTGGACCGGATTACATTTTCTTTGCAAGAGAAACCACTGTAGTGTATATTTGTGTGTGCCTTTTTAGCGCTGGCAGTCATACAGCAAATAGAACCGGCTGAAATCCGCTCACCTTCACCCCTCCCCCACATCAGTTGTTAGGATGGAAAAGACCGGTATTCAAGAGCAACAAATTGGCACCTGATGCTAGTGGCTTGGGGATTCTCTTTTTTGTGTTGCTTTCAATACTCATCACGCATACGTGATTTACTGTCACGCATTTGCATTCCTACAAAGCGGCGAAGAAAATATTAAGGTGAAAGTGTAGTCAGGAGCTCTTTAGGCTAGGCATTCCTAATGCAGTTCTAAGTTTAAGGGTGCAATGTTCGCAACGTGCGTTGGAATATGAAATGAGCAAATTGTGCACTTTTCCCATGAAATTCGCTTCTACCCGTTGCAAAGCAATATAAACATCCAACAATCGCCTGCCAATGGTTGGCCTCATTCTCGAACGTGGGCTGATAGTAAGCCCGCATTCCATCCACCACGAACTGCCGACCTAAACAAACGTAATATGTGGACAACGGTTGCGATCGCTGGCTGCTCTTTATGTAGAATCGACGTGTTGTTTTATCAAGTTTGTAATGTTCATATTTTTCCCCGCCCATGTAATTGATTCAATGTTTTCTGCCAAGAAATTGTGAACTGATAAGCGAAGCAAGATCAAAAGGAACGACAGTAACAAGAGCAGCATTTTCGATTGATATAATATGGCACAATTTGCTTCTCACCGATAGTATCGGAATTGACCGTGGTCTGACGAATTGGTTGGAAATTAAGCGTTCATTACAAACCAATTGCAGATGCAAATCACGATAAACAGAACATGGTAGTCCCCCCGCGTACTACTACGAAACTCTACAGCTGCCGTTCCGCTTCTTGAAATGACGCACGAAGCGCAGCGCATAGGCAATGATCGTTGAGCGAGGGGCACGTGATCATCATCGGTGGTACGGTGTAGGTGGTTTATGCGAGCGGCAAATTGCAGCCGACTGTCCGCGCTGATGAGATTTGACCATGAATATCTCCCACTACTTTATTTGTTATGCAAACGCTGCGTTTTTCTTCCTTGGCTTCTAATGCTTATCGCTGGGAAAACAACCAGAATGGGTACGTTGCTATAAACATGCTGCGGATAGTGCGTAAGGAGTTGTATCATCCTTATACATAACAAATACAAAAAAGTTACACGACTGTTTAAGAATCTTTTGTGTAGTATTAAGAGTTGCAATAAATGGTACAAAATTCCTACCCAAACCAGCGATTTGTTTGGAAGGATTTGGTTTACTTCAGAAAAAACAAATTTCCTAATATTTAAGCAGCAACTTAAATGTGTGTAGCATTGCTTATCACGCATGTTTCTGGGGTGGATATTCGTCATGAGTGGCTATGAGTGGCTCAATTACAGCAGCAGAATGTACCTCTGTCGTCATCAGTTCATGAATGGTAGAAAAGAGTGCCTATCAACGAATGTGATTCAGTTTGGCAATGACAAACAATCGATATCGTTTATTTATCCTCCAACAACACAACATTTAAAGGCCTGTATGATAATGTAAAATCACACAACAAACATACATCTTTCTCAGTGATAGAATAGTGTAAACCTATACGATGATTCACAGATGCAACATTAGAATCGTTTTCTTTTAAAACAAGCTTATTTGAACGTGGTGGATGGAATGCGAGCTTTTAAAACAAGCTTATTTGAAGCCGTCTTGGTAACACACATTTAATGTCACTACGTGTTTTCAAAATATCATATAGTCAGAGTTTTACCTATGTTTTCCAACCCTCTTTTCTCCACAGAATTATGCTGAATGATTTACGCGTGTTTGAAAAACCATCACCGTCACAAATACTTCGTTGAACGAAGTAATATCCAACCATCCGATTTATGGACTGAGGAGGCCCACAAACGCCTACCGCTCACCGTTGCATCATGTATCAGTGTCGCAAGTTTACGCGAAGAAATCTACTCTTCCTGCTGACGATCGGTGTGGTGTATCTGCTGCTCGATCACTACTTTAATGCCGAAGACTATGGAGATAACAGGGAAAAGCTGTAAGTATAGCATCAAAGCCGGATCTTTTCGCCTTCTAAACGATTTTTTGCTTTTGTATCTTTTTTAGAGTGTTGATAGAAGAATCAATTAGATCGCTTGCCAATCAGGGTGCATGCAAAATGCCCAGCTTACCGGTGGACTCACCGGAAATGTTAGGCTTCCTTAAGGATGAACCTCCGATCGAGTGTGGAAGCGAACTTCAAGACTGGGTTTCGTGTGAGGTACGGTAAAAGCGGTAGTTTAGTGCGGTTAATAGTTATCTATACATCTGTCTGTTTCTCCCGCAGAAAGCGGTTTGTAATGTAAAGCCGGAAGTGATCAAGGAGAAGGGTAAAATTACCTGCGACTATGCAGATATTTTGCGGCAGAGCGACTTCAAACTATCGTTCGGCGAAACGACGCGCACCTCCGGAAGCTACACACTGCAGGGCAGTGATTTTGTGCGTGCCAAGTGTTGGACGGACAGTCGCACGGAACGGTGGCAGGGTTTGCTGATAGGCATTCGGCAGGATGAACGGTTGCGTTCACGGTCGGGCTGGAACAGAGAATCCGCACTGAACGTGCTAATGCTTGGGTTCGATTCGCTCAGCCGCAACGCATTCCAGCGCAAGCTGCCGAAGGCTTATAAATACCTCACCAAGTACCTGGGGGCGGATGTGCTGCAGGGGTACAATATCGTCGGCGATGGGACACCCCAGGCACTGATACCGCTGCTGACGGGGTTCACCGAGCTGGAACTGCCCGATACCCGGCGCCGGATGAAGAACACCGAGTACGTGAACGTATATCCGCTGATCTGGAAGGAGTACGAGAAGTATGGCTACGTGACCGCGTTCAACGAGGATGTTCCGAACATTGGCACGTTCTCATACCGGCTGAATGGTTTCGATGAGCAACCGACTGACCATTACATGCGCACGTACTATGTTGCAATCGAGGCGTACCTTAGCTACTACAAACGGCTATGCATTGGGGCAAAACCGCGCCACAAGGTGATGCTGGATTACACGCGTGACTTTATGACCAGCTATCGACCGACCACGCCACGCTTTGTGTTTAGCTTCCACGGGGAACTGTCGCACGATTCGATCAATTTGGTCGGTGTGGCCGACAGTGATCTCACCAACTGGTTAGTGGAACTGAAGAAATCGGGTATCCTGAACAGTACGATACTGGTGCTAATGTCGGACCACGGGAACCGGTTCGCCGAGGTGCGCAATACGCTGCAGGGCAAGCAGGAGGAGCGGTTGCCATTCTTTAGCTTCACCTTTCCCGACTGGTTCAAGACGCACCACAAGGAGCAGTACGAAAACTTCCGCGGCAATCTTGACCGGCTGGTAACGCCGTTCGATGTACATGAAACATTGCAGGATATTTTAAGTAAGTTGCTTTACTTAAAACAGCTCCTTTCCGTGAATTCAATTATAAATGTAATCACACTTTTAATTCATTTGCAGCTCTTCAAACGCTCAAAGCAAAACAAAAACCCGCCATAACGCGTGCCATTTCGCTGTTCGATGTTATACCGCAGAATCGATCCTGTGCGGACGCGTACATTGAGCCGCACTGGTGTGCCTGCTTGAACTGGCAACCGATAAACGATACGACCTCGTCAGAGGAAGTGTTCCTTTCGGCGAAAACGATCGTCGATACGATCAACCACCATACCGAGCGGCACCGGGGCATCTGTGCGTTGCTTACGCTGGACGAAATACGATGGGCAGCCCGGTTGCAACCACACGAAGGGTTGGTGCGCTTCAAGCAGAACCGTGACACGGATGGATTTCTCGGTGATTTTTCGTCGGATACGATACGCGTACCACACGACATGTACCAGGTGAAGCTCGTGACCAATCCGAGCAAGGCGATCTACGAGGCGAGCGTGCTGCACGATCGGGCTAATAATCGTTTCCGCGTGAAGCTGGGTGACATTTCGCGCATCAACAAGTACGGCGAGCAGGCGAATTGCGTCTACGAGCGGGACCCGGAGATGCGCAAGTTTTGCTACTGCAAGGATACCCAATGAAGCAAACGACCGAGGTGAGGGTTTGCTCATACATTGGCTGGTGTTGTTGTGCGGTGATGCGTGCTCTGTATGTGCTTTGTATTTGTACAAAAAAAAAATCAAGCAAATGACGCCATCATTGGTGATGTATATGCCACCAGAGCTTAGAAAGGAAGTGTTTCATCGTGTGCAAAGATCAAACGCAAGACGGCACTCCAACACTATTTGAAACAGACGGACAATATGTAAGATATAACTGTTGCCCTACCCTCCCCTACATGCTGTGACTGATCTGTAGTAGTGGCAGCGCTCACCCTCGAAACCTCGTCCACCTTCACGCGAATGCTTCGCATCTCACAAGGTTTGCACAACAGCAAGCCAGGGGAGGGAGAGTGGCTTCTGCTACCCCGTGTAAATAAATTTTACTACATTGTCCACGGGCAGGGTCCCTCTGCTCTCTTATTCACATTCGTGTTTTTGAGGCATTTAAAATATTATTCGATGGATCGAATAAATCGATTCGCCCCTGCAATAACCGGCGCCAGTGACCGTCGCATTGCGGGAGGATGTTAGGATGTTAAGAATCTCACTCACCACTCTACACGTCTATAGCGCTAACCTGGTGAACGACTGAAATGCTCATCAATCTCAGCTTCCTTTTTATGGGTGTAAAACATTGTGCTGTAGTGCATACTTCACTACACGTTAAGCTTAGGAAATGTGTGTGAATCTCGGCAATGCTTAGTTAGATTATATGGTTTACAGAGTAAGAACTCAGCACATACATTGATGTCCTCCATGGGAGATAGTCCGAATGGAACTTTCTTTATACCGCATGTTACTGATATAATGAACAGTGTTACTTGGGGTTCAAGGAAAGGTATAATTATGTTAAGTTAATTTCTCAGGCTTGTGTATATTAAAACCAAAACCAAAAGTAGACTAACAAAACGCAAGCAAAGTATTGAGATTCGTCAAGCACGCACACAGCAAAGAAAAGTCGATGGTAGAGGAGGTAACATAGAATGAAGAGAAAGCGTTAAACGCTAAATTGGCACTACTATACTATGATTTAAGAATTATCTGCAAAAACTTAAGAGCACACACCGTGGAGAGGAAGAAACGCTATGTTTCGCACTCCCGCTAAGCCTTTTGCTTCCAAAAAGTGTCATGTATTATTAGTTTATAAACCTTTATGTAGGCTCGTATTTTACTGTTATTACTCTATGCGAAAAGGAACTGAGAGGCAATATGAAGTGAATTACATGCAAACAGGTTCTTCTATACATTTTTTGCTTACTGCGTGCGTCTACTTTTCTCTTTACATCCGATTGAAAGTTATTCAACCTTTCGCGTGTGACTTTCTACCACTTTCTTTCTAAGTGCGATGAAAAAATATATCTCAATTTGATAATTAAATTTTCTGGGATTACATGTATTTTCTGATGGATCGTTTCCTGACACTTGCCGGCCAAAATCGTACCATTTCCAACCGATCCGCCTAACACAGTCCTGACTGTACGGCCATCCTTCACCACTGATAGGTACGCGGCACATTGCATCTGCAAATGGTAGCTGTTTCGATATTTGGTACAGAAGTGCTTCGCAAATGCGGATCATGTCGCCTCTACCAAATAACGAGATCGTCACTGATTCTTTTCGATCGTGTCCCTTGGTGTCACGGTCGGAAGAAATGGTAAAACGGTTCATAGTCTCTATCGGTATAGAGTGTGTTCGACGTTTCCGATAGTTACGCCCAATAATACAAAAGAATAATAACACTATCCTACCTGTCCCAATATTCTTCCTTTCGCCTTCTCTCTCTCTGCCTATCTGTATCTTTTTCGCGATATTTTCTCGTGAGTTTCTGCCGTTGAAGTTGATTTACGATCAAAATTGTAATGCTTTTTCTGATGGTTCTGCTGGCGGCTTTAGTTTTCCTTCAGTGGCTCAATGACGGTACCACCGCGAATCTGTCCCCATCCAATCAGACTGTGGGTGGAAAAGAGGAAGAAACAAATGCGCATTAGAACACGAGCTGATAGATGATAGTCGCTTTCGATGCTTAACTTACCGCCAGTGGTTTTCAACACGTCGGCTGAGTGCAATCTTTTCGTTCTTCTCCGTGCACACCGGATTCGTAAGCGCAATTTTGGCCAAATCGGCACGCGTTGCCACGACCCGCCCGCCCGTACTGAGCGAACCGATGTTGACCAGCAGCATCTCGTGTCGGACCAACTTCTGCACCTTGGCACCCTTCTTGTCGCCCTCGGTACGCACGCCGAGCAGACGCTTCAGCAGATAGTACGACACTTCCAGCTCGATGAAGATGTTGGGCAGTGCACCGACCGCACCCAGCACCTGGCCGACCAAACGATCCGCACGGCAAAGCGTCGGTTCGATCTTCGTGCCGACACCGATCAGTCCACCGGGCACGGCAAACTGGAGCTCGTTCTGCTCCGTGTACAGCGAAACGATCTTCGAGAAGATTGGCTTACAGGTAAGCCGACCCTCCGCATCCTTGCTGACCAGCCCCGGACGTACCTCGATCTCTTGGCCGACCTTCAGCACGCCGCGCAGAATCGAACCACCGGCAACGCCACCCTTTAGATCGTTCACCTCGCAGCCGGGCTTGTTCACGTCGAACGAACGGATCACGATCAACCGCGGCGCATCGATGAAGTTGCGCGGCGGAATCGGAATCTTCTTCGTGATGTACTCACACAGCACCTCGATGTTGTACTTGAGCTGCGCGGAAATCGGAATGATCGGGGCACCTTCCGCCACCGTACCCTGCACGAACTTGACGATCTGGTCGTACTGCTCCTTTGCCTGCGTGTCCTTCACCAGATCGATCTTGTTCTGCAGGATGATGATGTGCTTCAGCTTCATGATCTCAATCGCAGCCAGATGCTCGGACGTTTGCGGCTGCGGGCAGGACTCGTTACCCGCAATCAGCAACAGGGCGGCGTCCATAACCGCGGCACCGTTCAGCATGGTTGCCATGAGGATGTCGTGACCGGGGCAGTCGACGAAGCTTACGTGGCGCACCAGCTGGAAGCGACCGGTGCAGGCGGGCCGGTAGCAAGGGAAGCTATCGTCCTTGCTCGAACCACCGGACGTAAAGCACGTCGGTCGGAGACATTTCGGATTATCGCACTTGTAGATCTTTGCGTTAGCATAACCTGGCGAAGGGAGCAGAAGTGGGTGAAGAAAGAGAAAAGTAAATTAACATTTCACACTTAAAGGAGACATTTTACAAAAGTTTGAAGTCCCATCCCATTCTCTTTGTTTGTCTTTGTGCTACATGTTGTACATCGCTTGGGTTAATGTGTGCATTTATGAATGAGAGATATGCATGGTTATTCACTCGGTCTATAACAGAAGATCTATGCGAGGATGAGATGTGCAGTCCTCGCAAAGAAGAAACCAAAACCCATGGACCACAGACCAAGAGCCAACGCAGTAGCAGCTAACCAGAACGGAGCTATGGAACCGGAACATCGGGAGCCCCGAATTCACTGTTGGCACAATACACATCCTCGCTACGACCCAATAACTTCTAACGGAACCTACATGAAATCCCTAATGCCAGGTGCAGGAATGACACAGATCCCCGCTACGATTGTTGGACCTCTGTATAAGGGGATACAGATTGGAACAAAGAGTACAAAGAGTTTATGGTGCCCTTTCATGTATGGGAGAAAAAAACTGTCCTCCAGCCTATATGGATTGAAGATTTTGTGAACTTCCTATTATGAATTGTTAACGCATACTTTTAAGCAATATGACCTCGCCGTTACTTCGGAAATAAAAAAAAACGCTACGGTAAACAATTTAAATTCATAACAATTGTAAGCAATTCCGGATAGAAAAAAGAATAAGACACAACAAAGTGCACGTTAAGAAGGAGTATTAGCATTTATTTTGTTCAAATTCATACCTTATTTCGATTGTGCTGTATTGAAATAAGTTTAGCGCACAATACACTGCACGTATGTATATTAATAAAACACGATGGCCTAATAACACCTCGAGAAGATTCAGAAGATAAACTTTCGGCAATTGGCACTTCCGCACAGGCACTCGGTCACGCCTTTGGTATTTAATAGTACACTACCGTTGGTAGTAGCATTATATCCTGTCTCCCCGGGCGCCGATTTCTCCAATCCACCAGCGGCACCATCAACGCCGAACGCGTTGCTGCTGTTGTTCAGGGACCCATTGTTCGGGCTGACCTGTGCATGATAGTTGAACGTGAGCTCTTCGCCGATCTCGATGCGTCTCAGGGCAAAAAATGCGAGCCGTGGCAGGTACGGATCTAGACAGTCAATCCACACTGGCCAGATGCCACAGTTGGGATCGCAGGAATGGTTAAAAAAGCGCGTCACATTTCCGTACCGGGCCGCGTCCAACGTGTACGGATTGTCAGTATCGTTAAAATCCAGGTCAAACAGGTATGTGCGACCCACGGCGTCGTATTCGCGGCCTCGCTTTTCCGCCTCGTCATACGAAATCACTTCACCACAGTATTCGGAAATGTATTGCCCTTCGTAAATGACAGCATTTGTCCGTACGCCCCAGCCGCGGCCGTTGAACGTTTTAAACAATGTCAGGTTGCACTTGCCCCCATTCTGCACCACTCGGTTCAAGCAGTCGGGACCGCAGCTACACTTTTTGTTGCATTCGAAGATCGGTAAACCGGGCTGCAGTAACAGCCGCTTCTTCACGCTGTACGCAAACCGACCGTCGGACAGTTTGCCGCAGCAGGTGCTCCGTCCATTGCACGGATTGCATTCGCAACCGACTGGAGGATCGTTCGGTATCGAGATTCCCTCGGCGGAAATGTTTGTCCGCAGGTAGGTGAAGTTATTCGGCGGTGCATCAAGATCATGCTCGTTCTCCACGACGACCTGGAGCGTGGGTTCGTGTTCGTTTATCTGCTTCTCGAACCGTCGCAGCTGGTCTAGCTGCTCGCAGCGCTTAACGTACGACAACTCGCGGCACATGTTCTTGACAATACGTTCCCACACTTGCTTGTTGCGTGAGCGGTTCATCAGCAGTTTGGCCATGATAATCAGATCGGCCCGTAACTCATCCCTGAAGTAGTTTTGGTGCTCGAGCAATATTTCCGGATACGATTTGCTACATGTCGTATGGCTCTCCACGGATTTCTGATATTCGGGTGTATTTTTTATCTTTTCCTTAACGGTTTCAACCCATTCTTCTAGCGTCAGCAGTTGAGCCGATAGAAACTCATCTAACAGAGAGCAACTGCTTACGTTTTCAAGCGGTTCCCAGGTGTTGTAGTTTGGTGAGTATCCAAACCACTTGACGAAAAATACTGGTTTATTGCCCACCAGTTGAATATCTTCTATCGTCTCAACGGTATACTCTTTTACAAATTTCTTAACCGCTATCTTTGAACTGCCTTCTCCGCCTCCGCTAACTCTCTTCCTTTTTGCGCTGTCGGTAGCAGACGTTTTTCGCTCTCCAGTCGATGGCGTAGATTTGGAAGATGCTTTCGCTGACGAATTTCCTCCTTTCGACGAACTCTTGGTTTTTCCATTTGTGCTCGGAGTGGTGGGTGTACCGGTCCCCTGTTTTTCCATATTGCTTGCCGAAGGTGTATTGAGCGTTGCTGTACAATTTTTTTGCTTTGCCCCTGAAGCCACTGAAGTCAACGAATCATTCACGTTACGGTCCACCATACCGTTTGTTGTTTTGGCAGCGAACAGCTCTTTGCAGGTGTTAGTTGCTAATGAACTACCATTGTTTTCACTTATGGCGTTGACATGATCATCTTCATCTATCGGTTCTTGCTTTACTTCTACAATAGGGATGGAAACACGCTTGATCCCTTTGATTTTCTCTAGCACTGGGAGGGTTGTCCGATAACCTGGGCAGGATTTTCGCCGCCCTCGCTCCCTGGTGACACGCGACTCAGATGATAAGTTGCCGGTTGCCGGCGGTGAGGTGTGGAAAAAGTCCATAATCTTTGCTTGTTTCATGCGCTGCGTGTCCATGTTGTTCGTTGGACTGAAGTGCAATCCGTTTGTTGCAGGCGAGAGCTTCCGTTTCCGGTTTGGGGTACTGTTGCTGTTGTGATCATGTGCGCTATCTTGGTGCCTGTACCGTGATCTGTACTGAGCATGCATCTGTTGATAATATGCGGCCATTGCTTTCGGATCTGTTTGCAATGTTTCAATAAAGCTCATCGACAGGTTCTCTGGTATGCGCGACAACACCGACCAAAGGAAAACGGTGCGCGTACGGAAGCAGATGCGTTTGTACGTGCGTGTGTGGCGTGTGGCGAGATGAAGAGAAATAGAGAGAAAATACAGAGAAATATAGATAAAGTGTTTAATTAAATGACTGGAATTGGAAAGGAAGCTACATCTAGTCATTGTTCGAAATAAGCTAACGAGATTGAACAATCAATGCATTTTTTAGCAGTGTTGATAAATTAACGTTAACCGTCAGTCTCGTCAAAGGTTTGGAGAAGAACCTTTCGTCACACTAGCATTCATCATATATCTACCGTCTGTATTTTCTCTTGCTTTCTCTCAGCTCACCTTGGACACATACACAGACACATATACACATATACCGAATTCACACGAATCCTTACTGTATTAAATTGGGTAAACATAACCCCTATTCCCGATATGATATTAGTTGCGGAAGCAATGGACACCAATTTGGACTCACCTGTGTCGATTTTACCACGACACAGTAGTATCCGTTGGACCTAAATCTTCACAAAAAAAAACTATGCAGCTTTTGAACTGATTGTGTATTTACATACATTTATACGAACTGATGAAAGCAAGGTAGAAAGAAAAGCAAACAGAAAATAAAGACTTGTTGAGAAAATTAACAGACAGCACTAGAACTTTCAATATTTTTACAAACAAAAACCACTTGCCCAATCAACGTCCTAGAAGGGATGCAAAAGAGCCCTCGCCTTTCGCATGAATTATAATAGATTTAGCGTACAGTCGTGTTTCCTTTTAGCTAAATTATTAATTTGTTTAATAGAATTATGTTTAATATGCATTTGTGCATACAAACGCAAACACACGATCGCCTTTAGACAGGCCTGAAAGCTAGATGTAAATAAGGCATATTATGAAGCAAAACGGAATGGTCCAGTAAAAAGTCCCGAGAAAATGAGCGAAAGGATAATGATGCTTACTATTGACATTAATGTATCGGGATTTTTTTAGGAAAAGGAAAAGTTCGGTGCACTTACCCAGTTTGATTGTAATGTTGCGCTCTAGTTCGTTCTTGAAACGAACAGTCTGCACACCAGAAATTGCCTTAACGACTGTCGATTTACCGTGCGCTACATGGCCAATGGTGCCGATGTTAATAGTGGCCTGTCTTGATATAACTTCCGGCGAGAGTGGTGTTAGCTTCGTAATGTCCTAAAACGATGAAATGCAAATTTGTGAGATATTTGGGGTTTTCTTCCAAATGCGCCAGCACCTTCTACGAAAAGTTGTTTCTACGAAATTTCTCATTCGATAGGATGAAGGAATGCCGCCACTTAAACCACTACTTCTACGGTCTACGAGAATCATAAAAATTTCTTGCAGTGAAGGTACGTCCAAAGAGCGTCTCCTGCATACCACTAAATTAAACCATTCATAGCAGACCCAGAGATTGATCCGTCGCTAGTCTAGTGGTGCTAAATGCAGGTGATACCCTTATAACATACGGTAAAGCCCAAGGTAGTTCTCACGGGACCGATGCTGCGCAAGCAAATCAAAGTGTGTTGTTCTTACAATAATAACAGAAAGGTAAAAGATTACGGATGCCTAAGTATAAAAGGCAAGCTCCTGCTATCGTTAGGCGAAGGGGAAATAGCAAATTCCTTGAAACACCGCTCCAGACGAACCTAACCTCAAAATGGACGTTCGAAGAAGGTAGCATTGCATCAGCACGGAAATACTTCAAGAATTTATCTAGCCTTCATGGTCACAGGTGGGTTATGATACGTAGAATCGGTTTGGCTGTTGTTTAATGTGGAAGAATCTGATTTGTTCCAATAAGTTCTCCGGCAAAAGCGTTCCAAGAGAAACCGTCTAGTTGGCATCTTTTGGAGGGGTGAAGGGAGGTTTCGAGAGGATGCCTTTGCGCTACCGCCGTATCGTTCGAAAATCAACTTCACTAATACCTACCAGCTTAGAGAGGTCCTGTTGCTGTAAGTGGGGTTGCCCCGTAGTGGCGGTGGACATTTGTTGATCACCGGAGGACATCCTGTTCGACTTGATTCACGCGTTTCTTTTCTGAGCTAACAAAATCGAACAACCAGCGCACAAACCGACAGGCCCTTTGAACGCACGCACACACATTGACACGCACATTCGATTGGATTTCGTTGACATAACGCGGTATGCTTGTGTGTTAGTACAAGGAGCTGTACCAGCTGTCAGGAACAGTCTCACTGCGCGGGATTTCTTACAAAAAATGTTAAAAATCTGACTTTACTGTAACATACACATTGTACTTTGTACAAATTGACCTTAATGTTTTTTTTTTAGCTGGATTAAAATTTTCTTAAATTCACCTTAATTTATCGGTTTAAAAGTGTCCCCTTTTAGTACAAAGGAAGGCCAAGCATTGGATACGGCGCAATAAACGTATGGTACAGTTTGTACCGGTTTTTTCAAATGTCAGACGTCAGATCGTGAAAAAGCACAATTGTTAAAAGGCCAAGCAATACAAGTTTCCCACAAACGTTCCTTATCTCATCTATTTTTAAAGAGAGAAAAGGTGTACAAAACAACTGTGCTGACTTGGGATAGCTCTCGTAAACAATCATCTTCGGTTTCTGTACTGCCAAACCCGGCGGGTGCACTAGTGGCTGGCTCTGAAAAACGCCGGTGCGGTTACCTTCCCCTTGCGCGTCTCTGTGTGTGTTTGTGTTGTGTTTGTGTGAGCGCGCGGTAAAGTGCTTCGCGCGATTTGTTTTGCCACCCGGAGGAGCAAGTTTCGTTGAAGCAAGAGGATATAACCACTCTTCACACGATGGCATCCACGGCAAAGAAGGCGAAGAAAACGGACACGCTGGAGGAGGAGCCGGAGGCACTGGAGGCGGTCGATACCTGCCAGAATGAGATTGATGCGCTGAACGAGCAGGCGAGCGAGGAGATACTGAAGGTGGAACAGAAGTATAATGAGCTGCGGAAGCCCTACTACCGGAAGCGAAACGAGTTTATTAAGCGCATACCCTCGTTTTGGATGACGGCGATCATGAACCATCCGCAAATATCGGGCATACTGGAGGAGGAGGAAGAGGATTGTCTACAGTTTCTCGAGAAGCTCGAGGTGGAGGAGTTTGAGGACATCAAGAGCGGCTACCGGATTCTGTTTCACTTTGAGGAGAACCCATTCTTCGAGAACACGGTGCTCACTAAAGAATTTAAACTCGGCTCGAACGGAGGTAAGCAAATGCTGAATGGCTTACTAGTATAAGATTGACACAATTTGAATCGATTTTTCATTTTTAGAAAGCCCGTCCTCGACCAGCACACCTATCAAATGGAAACCGGATCACGATCTTACCAAGGTGCTGCCTAAGAAGGTGGCCAACAATCGTCGAAAGCGTGGCTTGGAGAATCGGACCTTTTTCGACTGGTTCACAGATAACAATGATCCCATCAACGACGATATTGCAGAGCTGATCAAGGACGACTTGTGGCCGAACCCGTTGCAATACTACTTGGTGCCGGATATAGAGGTGGAACCGGAAGATGACGAGGATGGCGACGGTGGGGAAGAGTTTGGCGAAGAGGGTGACGAAGAAGAGGTAGATGAGGTAGAGGATGAGGAGGAAAAGGCACCTTAGAACATGGAAGCAAGATGCAGGCGATGGTCATAATCGAGTAAGGAAACGATCCTTCAAAAAGTATCTGCTGCAAGTTATAATGTCCAAAAGCAAACAGGGCAAACAAGTTGGTACAGAATAGTACGGTGGGCACCGATGCATGTTACATTGCCCTAAATGTAAGCAGAGGGTTTAGTCATTTGTGTGGAGGTAGCTGATGATGACACTCTTCGCCACGGAATTCCATAACCTATTAGTGGTAACCTTATTTATGCCTAGTATTATAAAGCAGACACACCGAACAGGTGAAGACATTGGTCAGTATAATGCAGACGTTCCATTTGCTTCTATGTTCAAGGCTTCCATCTGATAATTTGGTCGTTGGTGGGCCAGTGGTCGATAGGAACGACGTGGAGCGTTCCGGATTAAGATCAAACAACATGATGAATTCACAGGAGAATTATTTGTAATAGGAAAAGGGTCATCTCGTAGTTAACTCCCTTTATAACGTGCTAAATATACTGTCTTTGGTGGATTGAAATGCTGCTTAGTATGTCAATAATGGTTTCCGATCCAAGCCCCCAGTGCTACCGCGGTTCATTTAGAAGTGTAAGCGTAAAATGTTTAAAATAAGTCTTAATTTACAATCTTCTAATTGCAAGAAGGGAAATAATCATATTTCAGGTGTACTACATTCTCGAGACAAAATATGTTGCAGGTACTTTGAGTTTTTGACCGTTAGCTTCGAATATAATCCAGAAAAGTGTCTCTTAAACTCGACCGAATCCTTTAAGGAGAACGTTTTTATTTTTCGTCTGTACTGAA
The DNA here is from genome assembly GCA_000349105.1 of Anopheles epiroticus. Taxonomy (NCBI): domain Eukaryota; kingdom Metazoa; phylum Arthropoda; class Insecta; order Diptera; family Culicidae; genus Anopheles; species Anopheles epiroticus. Next base: position 582,562 of record KB671931.1, on the reverse strand, counting down.
CTTCATACTTCTATATGGCCAGTATTCGCAACGATGCCCGGTTGTAGCACATTGCAAACCACTAAACCGTCAGCTAGAACGCAACCACGCACAACATCTCCCGCCAGCATCGCAATCCCGTACTCCCTGTACTGGGTGGTAGATGTTTCCTTCCAAAATTTAAACGGGCGATGCAATGATGTCGGTGTACTTCTTGATTTTGCTGGCAACGCTCATGTCGACGTACTTATCACCGATTGATACAACCATGCCGCCGATCAGCGCTGGGTCAACCTTAGCGGTCAGCTGGATCGTCTGGTTCGGCTTCAGGAATGCCTAAAAAAAGAAAACAGAAGTTAGCACTTCATGAAGAAGAGGTTTTGTTTAGCTACACTCACCTTAAGAGCATTTTCCAGCTGCTTGCGCTGGCCGTCATCCAGGGGTTTGGCAGTTTTCACCTCACACACCACCTCGCCCCGCTCGGCGGCCATGATCAGACTGTACGCGTTGATGATACCGTCCAGACGACCGAGGCGACCGTTTTCCGCCAGGAGGGTAAGCAGGTTGCCGGTAGCCGCGTTGAACTTTACCTTTGCAGCAACGTCCTTCAGTGCGGCAGCCTTTACATTGCGCTTCGTCGTCGGGTCGCGCAGCAGATCGCGCATCTTCGGATCCGAGCGCATCTGGCTCTGCAGTCCTTTCAGGTCCTTCTCGACCGCATCGAGTGCCTTTGTCTTGGAGGCAGCGGAATAGAGCGCACAGGCATAGCGGCCCTCCAGACCGAAGACCTGCACTGGTGGCTTGACCAGCTGAGCGGCGGCCGCGCTGGTGCTCAGTTGACGAGCCTGTAAATGTTTTTGCCGGAGTCAAAATTACATAACCCTGTTTGGCCATCACATAACCCAACGCACTGGACCAGCGAGGGGATGGAGAGCGTGCATCGTATGGTCGTCAATGCGAAGTGCCTTTCCCCGCGATGGATGTTGATGATTCTTGCTGGATGGAAGGTATGGGAAAGTACTTACCAGAACAGTGAATTTTCCGGATGCTGCCATTTTTCCTGTGTCGATGCTGATGGATAAGACAATTTCACGACGATGGATTGTTTTTGTCAAAGTGCACAGAAAAGAGGTTGGTCCATGGGCAGCTGTCGCATTGACAGATTCACTCACAGTTTGACAGACGTAAACACAACGCACAGTGTGATAGAACTATGTTTGTTGAACTATGTATTCAACATGTAGAATTGTATATCTTTAGATCCCTTATATTAATAAAAAGACATAACATATTATCCGACAAACTAACTTATCATAGGTCTAGACTCTAGACGATTGGTCTAAATTTAAAGCTTTATCTTTTCAAAAAAATTATATATTGTTGGGGTTTCTATTGCAAGCTAAACAACAAAAAGGTGATGCTTTTTCTCTGCTTGTTTCAAACTGCATGTCGAAGAAAATGCATTTTTTCATTCATATTGCCAGCGTTTGAGTGACCAAAAAAGAGAACTACTGTAGCGCGCTACAAGCAATAAAAATGAACGAAAGCAACTAGCGCAAAAAAAAATAACGAAAGAGTGCTAGGAACACGTGCGTCGTTAGCTGAAGGCTGCCACAGATTTTCGAAATCTGTTTTTACACAGATTTTCGAAATCTGTTCTAAGATAAATATATCTTGTACATTCCTCAAGGGTTTTTTATTCAATAAGTGAAACAAGCTATTCAGTTCGTAATCTTTCTAGAGACTGCATGAAATTTCAAGGCCATGCTTCATTAAAACATGCGCAGCTCTGCTACAAGTTTTTTCAACTGCTTCAATGAATTGATTGATTGAATAAAGAAAAACACCCTTTAATGTCTTGGAAGAGGTAATTATGTTTCAAAAAGGTTGCGCATAATACGCATTCTAGAAACGTTTAGCAGTCGATGGCTGTGTCATGGGAAACTATCATGGAATGATCCTTAATTGAAGAAGTTCATACCGGCCGCAAAAGAAAAAAGGGTTTGATTTGTATATTGTTTTATTACTAGGATTGTACAGTACCAGTTTTTTTTGTCGAGTTTACCAATACCAGTTTTGCAAAAGCAAAACGATTCGCATTGCGCTTCGAACCTCGCTTTCTTACATAACCATTCGTTACATGCTAAAGAAAGAAATGATTTCACGCTTTCACGGTTGTTCGAATCAATCGCGAAGAATGAAACCATTCCGCTTCACCCTTGTGGCAAACAAATTCGGTTGAGCATGATCCTACGCGTGATTGCGATCGCTTAATAATTTACAGCTGACTAAGACGAAAGATAAAGATGTAATAAGAGATAGCGAGAAAGACAAGAAAAGCAGCGAACTGCGTGCGTATCCTCGACCGTCCGTCTGCTAGCGGGCGGCGAAGCTAGTGCTGCTAGTGGCATTGTGCATGAGTGTGAATGTGCTTCAATAGATGTGTCCTTATCGTACAGTACAAGAAATCTTTGAACATCCACCGATGTAACGATGCGGTTGTGAGATATCGTCTAACTGGCTTACATTACTATTTTACGCTACGCTCCTGAGCTTATCACCTATATCGACCTATCAACGTTGAGCTGCTAAGGTCCTAACGCGTTCTCTGTTTCATCTACCGGATCCCTGCGCCGTCAGGCAGTCTGCTGATGCTCGACAGGAATGTGTAGTACGGCGAAAATTAATCAAGTAAAATCCGCTTCGCAATCTTTTCCTTATCAATTGTCTGTGTTCAAAATAGGCATTCATCACTGGCAGCGTCCAGGAAGTAATCAGTGGTGAGCTCCGGGTGAGAAAGGAAGGTAAAGCCGGGAATGGAAAAGGAAGAGGTAGTGCGGGTTGTGGCTCCTGTTTTGCGGGCATCAGCCCCGCGCGTGCGCCTTATATCGGCAAGACCAACGATGGAGAGCTCAGAACCGATCACAGTAAAAGGCACCGGTCGTATGTGTTTCTGCTTTTAGCACACCGTTCCCGTCGTGTGCAACTAATTACTACCGAATCCGACGTACGCACGGTGCCGCGTGGTTGAGTAGCTGTCCTCCATCGTTTTGTCGAGGGTTTGATAAAAGTCCGGCTTGCCGTTGCCTGCTGCGTGTCCGTTTGCGATGTTCTTGTTCGGCACCGACTCAAGGTTACCGTTGGTAAGCGCCATTTGTTCAGCCTTTTCCTTCTTTGCCTGGCAACGAGATCGATAGCGAGATAGTAGTTGGTGAGTGCGATCGGATTATGAGAGAGGGAAAAACGTACACTAACCTGCTTGCGAACGGTGTACGCCTGCTTGTAGAAGTTCGAGAATAGGAAGTAGAACATGACGGCATGAGCACCGATGAAGTAGGCGAACGCGATCGGATAGTTGCACTCGTTCCAGATCAGCAGCTGGAAGGCGTGACCCATCACAAGGATGAACTGGATCTGCAGGATATAACAGAGGCGAAGGATAAGCTTACGGTTGGAAATGGAACACGAAGCATTCGCTTACCATCTGCAGCACGGTGAGGTACTTCTTCCACCAGAGGTACTTCTGTACTTTCGGTCCCATCGCGGCCAACATGTAGTAGGCGTACATGATGATATGGACGAAAGTGTTCAGCAGACCGAAGAAAGAGCTGTGACCACCTAGAAAAGAAATGAAATCAAGGTGAGTAAGTGTGCAAGTGTAGACAATTCTTTTTCTTTAAACCTATTCAATTAGGAATGTACATAACGTTGAATTTGTTGTTAAATATAATAAAACTCTGTTCTTGAATGGACCAAATCTTGCATGGAGTCCCAACTAACTACTTGATCCGCTTTAGTTGGATGTTCGGCCGAAAGATGGTTGAAGATTGTACGAATATATTTTTTTATTAATTCCAAGCGATCCAAGCGATCAAAGTTTTAGATAGAAAAACGAAAAACAAAAAAAAATCTACTAGTAAGATGATTTTTTATTTAGTAACTATAAATCACGTGAATCAAGTGGCAGTTGCAAATCATTGTAATAACAAGAGATCAATTTAAAATATATTCTTTACCAATGGATTCCACTAGGTTTCTGTAAACAGCTGTTAAAAACTGTTGAACTGGGGCATGTTGATTGTTTGCATTTTATTGTTAAAGAGGTTCATTCGTCAATAGAATTCGCCATATGGAAAAGAAAATTAAGTGGCTATAATGTGACGACAACATATAGTAATAGCCTTAACAACCTCTTAAAAACACACACTAATTCTTTTCCCGTTAATACAAATTCAAGATAGCAATACGGCCTGACCGTTTCTACCGAATAAAAAAAAACATATTTAAGATCTTTACCAAAACCGGATAGACAATCAATTAAACGCATTCCTTAGTTTCACTTCTGCACAGCCTAAAACTTTTTCCACAAGTCATCATGATTCCGCGTAAACCTGCGCTCAAGTTGAATGGCAATTCAATTAGCAACCGAACTAAACATTGACCTACTGCCCACCAGCCGTACCGACACCGGGACAGAAGAAGCTGCCTTTATTTGGACGGTTTCGTTTCATTCATTTCATTAGTTAACACGTCAGGTGAAAGACAAACTGCCCCAGCCGTACAAAGGCCGCCAACTACTGGAAGCCGACGTGAAATGTTGGCTGTGCCTCCGCAGCGACACCTTAAATCTTTTGCCCCAACAGAAGGCAGTGTGACCTATGCCGACTAGGTGACAGCGAAACATGACTTTGCCAGGATAAATTTGTATCTATCTGTACAACTTCCCTTAAGAGGTGGCGATCCGTCCTACAGCGATTTGCTTTGCTAAAAAAGTGAATATCATTTCTTCAGCCTTCTCTCCCGGTGTGGACGGTTGTGTAACGATCGAGCTTTAAAAACACCTGGACTGCTTAGATGGGCCCCCATGAGCGGGCTGGGTTGGGCTGGGTAATCAATACGTCACAGCAAGCGTGAAACGAAACCCATTGCCTCAGCCTCGCTGATGGCTGCAACCTGTGCCTGGTCGTTGTTTTTTTTTTTGTTCGAGGTCGTTGTTGGGTAAACTGGACAAAATGCAAAACTCTCGTAAAGCTACTCAAAAAGGCTCCCAACACCCTCCGATTTCTCATCTCTCGCTTAGCCATTTATCTTACTGTGTAGCTGGTTGCTAGTGCGGGCTACTAACCTGGCGTAAACTTAACTCCCCACCAGACCGATGCTGGCATGATGCCGTGATGGATGACGTGCAGGGTCGACACCTGATCGTAGCGCTTTCGCATCACGAAGAAAACCGTATCGAAGAACTCGGTAAACTTGGAGAAGTAGTACCACCAGCAGCCGGACGCCATCTGGAAAAGAAGGCAACGCAAATTCAAAATCGAACCACGGTACGGACGGTGCATGTCCGGAGCGCCCGGAGTTCACTTACCCTCATGGCCATCGGTGAGCGGGAGTAATCAACCGGCTGACAGCGCAGACTGTACCCGGCGAGCCAGCCGGAAACGCATGCCTACGGGACCAAGGATAGCAATGGTGGTGAGTTATGTTGTGTGTTTGGTTGGACAATGGTTAAAAGTGAAAGGCAGCCACGGCCACACCGCGGTGTCAACGGTACCGGGGTGGGGACAAACCTTATCGAAAATCATTGTTTTCGAAGGAAGGTGATGCTTACCTCGTAGAAGAGCCAGGTACTGAAGAGCACTTGCAGGAAGTTGTACACGATCAGCACCTTTCGCAGCTCGAAGGGTTTCCTGTTTTCCATTAGTCGCGGACCGAGGACCTACCGGAGGGGGTGGGGGGTGGGGTGATGGAGTGGCACAGAAGATAGAAACAAATCGTTAGTGAAGGTTCGTGGGGAAGATGGAAGAGGCGTAGCAAAATGCAATAAAAACAGTTCTGGAAGATGCGAGATCTGCCAGCACGGTGGTATTCCCCTGCATAAGGTTAACGAACCTGCTGTGCAGGTGAATGGCTCGGAAATGCAAGTCACATGCATCCGAATGTGTGGAAATGCTTTGTTAGGTGGGCTTAAGATCAATCTGGTTCGAATGGGACGTGGAATGGCGGGTTCAAGGGCGCGTGAACACTGGGAATCGGAAGCAATATAACGATCATGCTGAAGATCAATTAATAAAGCTTACAGGAGGCATGATGCTGATAAGTTCCAGGGACAATAGTTCATCCCAATAGAGTTCTTTGAGATTTTTTTTCCATCGGTAAATCGCAGATTATTGTGAGAATTGTAAATTAAATGAAAAAAAAAATCAATATTTATTTTAAACCTAGTTTCGCATCAAAACACATTTTTTAAGATAATTAATCAAGTTAGAGGTTTCAAACATTGTTCTCAAGTACTGTTCCAAATGTTCTCTTTCGAGGACTAGACGATTCATTAATGTTCATACCTATTAAAGATGTTTTATGGGTATAAATAAGCCCAGACCAAACCCTGGTGCTTGCATGCTTGTTTAGTAGCCTTTATTGTCTATTTAACCTTTATACTCTCTTGTTTCATATCAAAACTGATGCTTTTGTCTCAAACCCTTGCAATTAGGAAAGTACGGAAGATGCACAATGAAGCACAATAAAGTGGATAACAGCCAATTTTATTGCCTGAATTGCATACACGTTGTGAACTAATTGTGGCAAGTCATTTGAGAATAATGTTCATTTGCTTGATTTAAACTTCGACTCTTGACCATATGGTAAAAAGCTTCATCAAAAAAGTGTCGTAAGACATATGACATATTGAAAGAGCAGTTTAAATCAGGAGCATGTTTTATCATTACCCAAAAAAAACCTTCTGCAATCCTGTAATCTATTAACTGGCTCTAAGCTGCCAGCAGTTTAAGAAAGAATTAAAATGTGTTTTGTTGTAGCACAGTTAGCTTTACCCTTTTCATACACAAAATTATTTTTGAGGATGTTACTGAACCAAATAGAAGTAAGTTTATCAGCTGCGCACCAGCATTCAGTACACATGCCGTAAAAATGTGCACAGTGAAACAGACCATTTCAGGTCCTACAAAGAGCGAATAGGGACCGTTTTTTTTTGCAATACTGGTCTATTTACACTTTCTATGCAACCAGCTTCCAACCTTAAGAGTACAAAAAGTAGCTGCCCCAACCATCCAACCATCAGATCTACCGACCAAGTTTGTTTGGGCGCATCCGCGCGCGAATGAAAATTAATTAACCTAAAATCCGTTACACAACCGCTGAGCCAAGCGGAAATCACGAATCAGAGCCAAAGGGGCATTTCGTCTGCATCGAGCTCGTCAGCTTTTAGTGAGGTGTGAAAAATGATAAATTTCCTTGTTTTCCTTTACCATCCTCCGAATCGTTGGCAGCGGCCGGGTTGACCATGATGACCAGCTTGATGACAGTGAACTTGCACCGGTGTACAGTTTTCCCGCGCTTACAAAATTAAATCTTCGACCCATCCTCCATATTCAGTTCCCACCGCCTGCCGCAACCAACTCCCGACCAACTTATCCAGGCAGTTTTGTCACGTTTCAATTTACACGTACACCCAAGGATGCGAGTTCAATGTCGCACCCGAAACGAGACCGGTAAACATCGACCAGCACTGACCGTCGAAGGTCGATGTGATAAACTCAGCCGAGGTGGTAAATGCAATCGAACCAAAGGCGAAGAAGCGGGAAAAAACGACCACCAATCAGATGATGTGTTTCGAATAGGGCTCTGTTAGCTGGAACACATTCACCCCTCTGTGGGGTGGAGGTTTGTTTTGCTGGCTGGCTTGTGCAAGGTCAGGCTATGGTGGTGTTATCTGGGAAGGGAGTGCAGTTTCCATTTCCAACGTATTTTTTGTCTTGCAACCGTAAGTGCAACGGAAAAGTGCATACGGCGGTCTGATGAGACATTCCACGGGAAAGATTTATGTGCGCTCAATGGAAAGGCAAAACAATAGTTTTTTAGTTTTATGGACGAGTAAAAGTAATTAAGTGAATTGATGTTAGCCCTTGATATCTTTAGATCTCTTGGGTAAACTACAGCCTATTGAAAAAGGGATATGAATATTTAACCATTTATTACCAAACCCACAAAACATTCGTTCAGTTTTGTTCGAAGACATTTTACAAAAAGTAAGGACAGACAACGGAATCGGTTTAAACTACGACCTTCGCCATACATTAATTGAGGAGCATCATCAACAAAAGGAATGTATAAAATTTTGTTCAATTTGTGTTTTCTTGAAGACCATGTCATGGTGCAGAAAAATGTATCATAATTTCGCTTGCAACTGCACCGTCGTTAAAAAGGGGAACACGTCAAATAATTAAGACGTCTTTGTGTCACATCTCCAACAAAAGCAGTATGCTGTGACGAAAATTCCACCACTGCGCAATTATTTCGTAGTCACTACCTTTATTCTACGCATTCCACGGATCACCGACAGCAATGCCGAGATGCAATGCCGACCTCCGAGCTCGGTAAGATACGAAATTCCGCTCGTTATCAACTTACCTTAACGAAATAAGCATAACACAGACTGATACCGATGGTGGGAAAGGGTGAGCTCATCAGGGGCCAGTCGCGCGTCCGCGGATCGGACAGCTCGTCCATGAGGTACCGCCAGCCCTGGTGTACGTTTGTGATAAGCTCCATCGTGATCACTCGGTGGTTTCTCTAAAGCCTAGTGCTCGTCAGTATTGCTGTAATGAAAAAAAATATATATTATTAAATAAAAAAACATTAGCAAAGACACAAATGTGAAAGGGACCGGCTCCAGAACAGTCGATTCGAGATGGAAAGTATTTGTGTGCACTGTGTCCACTCCCACGTAACCGGGGACGGGTAACGGTTACTCTCACTTTGTGTAAACCCCGGATGGCTCCTCCTGTCAATGGCTGTGACGTCAAGCCGGGGTGATGCGCGTAACCGTATCACGCCGACGGCTCAGCCGCAATCTTCCGGTATGCAGGGAGGGGAGTCGTTTTCAAGTGATCTTCAGCAGACACTTTTCTTCGACCAGATCAAACACTGGAAACGCTTAAGTACGATCTATTGAGACGACCTTCATGCGCGTGCGGAACCTTTGTACCGTTTGATAAGTGTTCGCTATAGGTAAGAGCTAAACAATCGCAACGGATGGCGAAAGTTTTAGGGGAAGGCAATTTTGAAACGCCAGCAAACAATCAATTAACGGTCACAATCACCGGGCGCACGATCGAGAAGGTTCTGTATGGTATTTTGTTTGCGATCGGGTCTGCAGCTACATGTTCCCACCTCCAGCATGAATCAAAACTATGGTTTTACGATGGCATTATTGGATGGCGCAAAGGCTGGCCTTTGGAAGCCACACGGAGCAATGTGAACGCAAAGTGAAGTCCTCCAAAACCGCCTCCCCTAGCGCTACATGAGTAGGGCAATAAAAGTTAAGCCATCATAAAAGCACCAGGCTGTGACTTCCGCCGAGATCGATCAACGAACAACAGCTGGCGGTTGAAGCTGAATTCACCAAACATGTCCCGGTCGGTGCTATTTCTCTGCGTTTTTAAAAGTTTCGCTAGCTGCTAGTAAAGTACCCTTCCCATGCTTCGGTTCCTGGATACAAACGAGTTTCTTGGCGGATCGATGGTGACAACTTCGCACACTCCGCCAGGATTGGATGATCGTGCGGCCGGTTGGATTGGAATAGCCGGTTCGGCAGTTTGCATCAGCAAACCCAGGAAGGAATGAATATTTATTCCGGGCTCAGTTCGAGACGCGAACGCATTCGTATTCGCAAAACCGGGCGTCCTTCCGCGGGTTGTGGAACGCCAATTCGCACATAACAGTAACACCAACTGTTTTCAGATCCGCGGCAGGATGGTGCCGTTTGCTTGATTTTATATTTTCGTTTGTTTGTGGTCGTGGCAGTGGGAAGCAGAATTTTCCCTCTGCCATTGGGTGGACAATGTTTGAAGGTGAATTGAAGCTGCTGTGGCTTTCTTTCTTTTCAAGCTAATTAAAGCCGGTGAATGGAAACAGGAAATCGATCTCATCCTGCGGGTGATAGTGCTGTGAAACAATTGTGAAACAAATATGCCAACCTCATCATAAGCCATTGCTATGCAACAGGGAAGATAATCCAAACGGAGTGAATAAATTGATCAAATATGTAGATCACAATTAAACAATAAACTCAAGCTTCAGTTCATATGTGAGATTGAATCAAACGAAATGGTAATGGGTTTGAGAGGTAGATCTGGAAGATCATATGAACTACCTTCAACTCTCGTCAAGGCTTTACTCTACTCCTGTCGCTTTACTATTGTTGGAAAGGAATAAAAAAAACTTTAAACCTTTCTTTATAAACAATCTGTAAAAAAAATATGAGGAGAATCGCACAGAGAGTTAGTAAGAACAGCTGCGATCGACATCACATAGCAAGTGGAGGAGGATGGAATGCAAACTCTAACGCTCTTTTGCAATCAGGGCGCCTTTTTGCCGGGGGGATAGGCATGTCAATGAGGAACCTTCAAAACTGCAGGTACCATTTTCTACCATTAATCCAGATTTTAGCATTCGCTGATGATATCGATAGTATTGTCCCCCCTGTTCGGTAGAAGCTTACCAAAGGATCGTGCAGGTGGCAAAGAACCACGGCCTGTTAGCGAGACAAAGATCACACTGATAGAGGTTACGCTCAAGGATGCTGGTTGTCAGCTGATCTCAGCTGATTCTCTCAGGAGGTAGTGATCGCTCTTCTTTATCATCTCAAAACCATGTAACATGGTGCAATAAACCTTGGAACATTGTAACAACAATAAATGCATGTAGCATTTAAATCGAATTTTTAGTTTTCACATGCTAGCCAGAACAATCCCTTCTGCTGATGATCCTTTTAACCTTGAAAAGCGCAATAGACAACGGCTGTTAATAGGAAGATAATAACACATAGAATTGGATTCCGATCGAAATTTGGTATGTTTTTGAAATGTATTTTTAAAGAGTAAATGCTATTTGCAGGAAAAAATGACCATAATAAAAGTATTAATAAACGTACAGTTTGTACCAACACGAGATACATTCAAAGGCTCAGAGTCCAAGTATTAGAAGCCGGAGCAACTAAGTGCTTTCGCACCCCCGAAAGTGTCAATAAAATAGTATAAAATAATGCCCCCAATAGGCTTGGGCTAATGAAACGGCCCAGTCAACGATCACCACGATGTCCTACAAGCAACAACACAACCCAGCAATGTTTCATCACAAATATCCGCCGCTCCTCCTCTTTCAAGTACTTCGCGATCGCAAAACTAAAAGCTAGCAATGGAAACGGTGTAAAGGTCAGCGTGATTGAGCGTACATTTTATTATCTCCGCCTGCCTGTTCGGCCGCCCGCCCGCCAACCGAGCGGGTCGGCACTGCCGCGAGGTTGGTGAACTTTATGCTGATGGCACCGTTGTTGTGCCATCGCCCATCTAATGAGGACCCTGGCGGTCAGTAAATGGTGGCCATATTAGTGGATGCACTTTTTTCGTTGCTGTGGTGGCTGTTTGTCTTGCAAATGCAGTCGTTTTTATGTGCCCCGCAGCCTTCGGGGGTCGTATTGTTTTATTCGGTTTCTAATCTTGTTGACCCCATACCCACACTTTTCCCACATAAGATGTCCGCGGGGAGGGGGGGTGGAGGGTGGAGGGTGGAAGGAGTTACAGGTGGTGCTGGTAGAGGAACGTAGATTCATTGCAAATGAACGTCTTTAGCTGTCCCCAAAAGCCGGCCGAGGTGGCAGACCCGATGAGTTCGCACAACGTGAAAGAAGGTCAGCGGGGGTTCGTCGCTTGTTCGCCAACAATTAGGGGCAGAATCTTTCGTCACACCGTGCGGGCTAGCGGTTGGCGGGTGGGCGCATCATTCTGTCCGGTACTACGGTTTGCAGCCGTGCGTATCGCGGCCCCAGCGTGCATGCGGATCACGCAAACCCATCAGGACTTGAGGAGGGTGATTAATTTGCCTAGCAATCGACACGGTGTCACAGGGCGCGCACGAGCCCGGGAATCAAGCGGGCCAAAGCGACAACCGACAGCAGACCGAACTAATGCCCACTTCTAATGCCATCCGGGGCGCGGATGAATACATTCCTCAGCACTGGTACCGGGGCGGGCTGGATGAACGGTTTTATGGTTATGAAAATGATGCAATTTATATGCACTGCAGCGAACGGGGAAGCAGGCAAGGCCGCCGGTCCAAGTGGCGTGTCCAGGCGCGCCCTTTCGGCGGACGCTCCCACTTTCGGCGGGCTGCGACACATTCGTCGGCACAGTACCGAACCAGACACGTCCGCAGGCGGGCCAGCGTTTGTGCAACGCTTGAGAGCGCAAATTTTCCACAGCTGGCCGGGGGGAGGGTTGTTCGTTAAAAATAAAAACGGAAAAGATCGATTAGTGCAGCGTGGTGCAGATCGACCGATAGCCTCAAATCGTGGAGCGCAATCAAAAACTTTTAATAAGATTTACTGATGCAAAACCCACCACTTTGAGGTCGATCCTCCATTGCAACATTGGGCCGCAGAAATCATTTCGGGGAGGAAAAATCGTTTCATTATTAGCTCGGTTGACCTTAGCGGAGTGGGGGCAATAAAATAAAGCTTTTCGATTAACATGCCGTCTAGAACGGCCCCCGGGTAGCAAAACGGTGAAAACGATTCGTTAGTTCTGCCTGACTCACGATCGCAACGAAGTCCTCGTTATTGAGAGAGATTTGATGTTCTCTCCTTCGCAGCCATTTTCCGCGAAGCTTTTGGCCGATCCGGTCCGGATCGTTACGTCGATTGCGACCGATGGCAGTTTGCCGCGGGCACGTGTGCACACGTCCTTGTTGGTGCGATGCTTTGCGCCACAACTGCTTTTTTTGTTGTTGTTGTTGCTCCTACTGATGCAGTCATTTGGTTTCGGTGCAAAATTTGGTACGCTGTCATAATCGCCATGGGTAGGTTGAAGATGGTACCGTTTAATTGAGTAGCTGGTTGCAATGGCAAACGTCTGACGTTGACGCCGTCCTCCTCCTCGTCGACGTTAGATTCCGGTGCCACAGCTTGCAACAGAGAGCCACCGTGGCAAAAGCGGGTCAATGGCAGATGGGTAATTAAATGAGGTATCGAACGTAACACCCTACCGGGGACCAGGCACCGTAGCATCTCGGGAGGAATGTCGTTCCCGGTAATAGTTTGCTGACAAACTGCCGGTTGTTTGTTCTCCGTTGCCGGAGTTGTTTTGCATGAGAATTAGCTTGCAATTTCATACGAGGTTTGTTGCTTTTAATAACCTAAAAGATGGTGGCCAGGAATCTGCCTATAGTATAAGCGAGTTACTTTAGGATTACAATTTTTGAATAAGATTTATGCTCTTAACTAACTTTTTGTTAAAATGGTCACTTGCATATTTTAGAAAACACTATCAGGTTTTGTGTGACGAAATACTTTATAGAAAATTGTATTACTTGGATTATTTTAAGTTTATAAGTCAAATTTGACTTGGGCCTTCTATCAAGCGAACTTTTGCAACATTTGAAAAATTATCATCTTAGTTTTTACTATTATTAAACTTAAAAAAACATTGTACGCATATAGGTCAAAAGCATACAAAGAAAACAAACTAATTAAAAGAATTCACTTCATTTTCACAACCCTTAGCATAGCAGAGAAGTTGCAAGATTATAGTTAGTTTTCTCATTAGTCTCACAGCTTTTGGCTCAGTGTACAAAATGCTACATTCACAAGGAATTCATTCTTATTCCATTGTTAATTTTTAATATTGTTTTGTTTTATAAATGTGCAATTTAGTGTCGCCTGGGTTGTGATGGCATAGGAAACTGTAACTCTAGTTCAACGCGATTAGCTAAGCCTGAGGGCAACAGAAGACGGGTTTCTCCCCAAATAGATTGTAAGCAGGAACATTCAAAAGCGGCTAATATTAAACAAACACTTGCGAAACGCTCGCCGTAGCATGGGAATTAAGCGTTTTAGGTAGGAAGAAACGGTACAACTTTACGATGGATGCATAATTAATACATCTTACCGGGATCAAGATTCAAATATTGTTCCACTTTGATCGCTGAGGATTGCAAGTTTGCGCAACGTTATCGGGGGACTGATTAAGTCAGGCCGCAGATTATACCGGCACAACCTTGAACAAACGTACGCAGAGATCAGAGCATCCGTGGCAGTAAGTTATGCGAAACGTCTCGCCAACGAACGTTCAAGTGATCGATGGTTGACCAATTGATTGGTGCTCTACGGCCACCCATCAAAGGTTACATCAACGCACATTAGAACGCACCTACAAGCAGCAATAGTAGGAGTGCAATGGAATGGGTTTAAATTATAATCCATTGAGTGTGTACATCCCTCTGGTGCAAAACTATGCAACCATTCCAACCAATGAATATGGAACAGTGTGTAAGCGCTTGCAATCGTGACGCAAAAGGATAAACAACAGGGTGGGTACGGGTTCTGGTTCTAGAACTTGGCAGCAAAGACAGCTGATCTGTGGGTGCGCGCAACTTCATGGTGGAGAGTGCTTTTTCCGGCACTTTTAAAGCGAAACATTGACAAATGGCAGGTGCTTCTAGAACTGTCCACCGTCTAGCCGGGCGATCGTTTGCATTTGGTGACGTTGGGAGGTAAAGGGACCGGTCGAAGTAAGCTAGAAGGTAGCTCTGGATGGTGGTTTCAAGTAAGCGAGCTAGTGATCCATTACCGTTAGTAAACAAGCCTTAACAGACAGGCGGACGGGTTTGGTTCGAGTCGGTTGTCAGACTGTCGAGGGTTGGCGAACGTTGGTGTGACGTTTATGTTTCTCTCTCTTTCTCTGTGGATGTGATTAATACCCATACACGCTCTCACATAGTGCATATGAACCGTGTCTGAACTTCAACTTGATCTTGTCAAGCAGCAAACGGTGTAATTAACACCGCGGGCCAGCGTCTGGGAGACAAAAACGAAGGAAAATTCCTTTCAGACCCCCACCGTGGGCCAGCCCCGTGTAGTGACGCACGCCGGAGGTGACTGTTTTTCGTACCGATTACGTTCCGAAACCCCGTTGGAGTGATTGCATAAGAATTTTGTTTTTAAATTGCATACGATCACGCCCCTATGGGTCTTTTAACCCATTTTCTAGCACTCCAATTGGACCGAGCTGGATTAATTCATCACCGCACGATCGTGTGTTTGCTAAGTGCCAGTGTTTATGTTTGCTCAAGCCTTCTCCCCACAGCATCCATAAAAAGCTTTGTTAATGCTCAATTGAAAGTGTGAAGATTCACGCCGGTGCCGAAGAGTGGATTTGTATCTTCACGGGATTTTTGGGTGATTGTCCAGGGCAAACACAACAAACCAGCCAGCCGACCGATCGACATGGAAAGCGCATCCCGTAACTGCTTGCAAACATTCCGCAATGATACTTAACTGCCGTTTGAGCTTTACGTATTCAGTACGCTACAACGTGACAACCCGGGCGGGTGTGCAGATGCTGCAGAGTTCTACCGGTTTGGTCCGATTTTTTGGAGCAAACGAAAGGATCGTTTGCCCTTTCACAGTGTGGCGAGGCTGAAGGTGATGGTGCTGATAGGCAAACACGGGACAGTTGGCCCAACTGTTGTGCTCCAATGCCGACGAACAGCGAAACGCACTTTAGCCTCACGGGCACGTAGCGAAAGATACATCCGCAAGCGTTCACCGGTATCTGGTAGGACGATCCTTCACGCCACAATCCCTAATGGGCCTGCTTTGTATGCTGTGTTGATAGCCGCACCAAATGCTTTCGGCTAACGTTCGGTCCGTTCAAATTGGTGATAGTTTGAGCGCGACTGCTGCAGAGCCAACTGACCACGCTGCTAATCTCGACAGTCGAAGGTTTTGTTGCGCAAAGCTTTCCACGTGTTCCAGCTCACAATGGAATAGATTTCAATTATTTATAGCACCGGCGATGCAAAGATGAGGCTCAAATATTCGTTGACGCACTACATTTCTCAAGCCTCGAGAGTAAAGGTTGTTCTAGGCGTAAAAAGTCTCGTCCAAAATACAAGCAATCAGGTCAGGAGCCGGAGGGTAAAACTGGCCATTGTAGCTTTACATTTAAATGCTGTCTAAGACGTTTTGACTGGGCACTTTTTGGGCAGTTTAAAAAAATATTCAGACAAAAACCATGCATAATACATGATTTATACAAACATTAATTGATACCGTCATCTCTTGTGCTAAATAATTATGCGCAGCTTTGGAGGTGAATGCTATGCACATGTCTGATCATACTGACTAAAATTTGAATATTTCCTTGAAACAAGTTTTTGGAACTTATTGATTTCTTTTTATAAAATCAAAGATTGGAAAAAACCAATCGATTTGCTGTACACAACATCTCACCCGAAGATCGTTTCAATACTAAAAGGCCGAGTATCATCATTCGGGAACATTAATATAGTGTAATTTTCGTAAAAGAAAAAGCTTCATATATTATTCAGCAATTAGCATCAAAGGCAGTCCCTCGAACCTCTTAAAGCGTAAAAATAAATCCGTGTAAGCAAGTGTAAGAACATATATACATTGACCTCGCACGCCCGTTGTTCCCACCATTCCCCCAATGGAGAAGCATCTTGCAGCGCGCCGCAAGCAGGAAGCCATTTCGCCAGGACACGTTCAATTCTTTCCCACACCGGGCAAACACCCTGGCATCGTGGATCGTTTTGACGTGCCTCTTTGTTACAGCAGCAGCACAGGACCATCACCCACCACCCCATTTTTTCGGCAAATTCCAGCACGGAACACCGATTTTTTTCGGCCATGTTTCGCCCGCACCCATCGTGGGTGGCGCCACGGCTTCAAGGCTAATCGGATCGTTTGCATGCACGCGCCCACCCCAGCGCCCCAAAGGATCAAACGTGTCGTAGTGCGTTCCGCCAACTGCGCATCACCTTATTGTGCCCGTGCGCCAACCACTTGTCGGCCACCCACCGAACCGAACCGTATCGATCGAGAGCGATCGGGGCACGGGGCACTCTTATCGTTCGGCAAAACAAGTGGACGACCTTCGGGTGCGGCCAGGTTGGCCCTTTTGCACCTCGCGCTCTGGGGATGGGCATGTTGTTTGCGTTGGCCTCGCTTAGTCGACCCGGGCAACCGTTACGTACATGGCGATCGGCATACGTTTCTCCTCCTTCACCTTCTCTTCCACCTCCTGCTGGTGCCCTGCCTACCACAACACGGCTCATCATGCTGCGCGCGATGTGCGGCAACCTTGAGAGAGCATCGGCAAAATCTGCACCGCGCAGTGCCTGACCTGGTGGCCGGTTTGACCTAGCGTACGGCACCCGCCGTCCAAGTGCCCGGGCACACCATTACATCATGTAACGGGCGGGGCGGACGGGAGGACGGACTGCAAAGCTGGAAGCAGCGTCTGGAATTGGCGCTCGTCGAAATGGGGTCGCCCCAGGTGTCCCCTCTACTCGACGCGGTTGGGTTGCAGCATCCGACCGATCGCGCAGATATTTGAATGCGCCCGCTTGTGTTATGCGTGCACGCGCGAAAGACGCGAAAGCGAACGTGGCCATCGTGGCGGATAGGGAAAAGTATGTTCAGCTTCGGCACCAAACGACCACGAGATGCATTATTCATCGCGATCGTCCAGAGGCTTTGTGTCTCGGCGTCCGCAAAGGATGGTGATCGTCTCTTTTCTCGCGCAGCTCAGCGAATGGGATGGGGATGCAAAGTAAGCAGAAGAAGAAGAAAAAGGGAGGGAGGGATGATTACAAGGCAAAAAGTGCGGGCATTCACAACATACTAGAGGGACGCATAGCGAAACCCGTTGGCTCATAACGACTGCTCACCGGGGGCCATTGAGATCGAAGCTATTGATCGGGTCCTGTCTGGGCGAGATTAGGTCATGCTGCGCTGGGTGTGGAACGGCAAACAACAGCTTTAAACACACAGACACAAAACCGCCAATTTTGACCCGCTTTACGAGCATAAAGTGCCGAAGATGGAGCAAAAACCCCGAAAGGACGGTCAAAAGTAGAGCAACGCGATCATACGCAACCTGCAATGACACTAAGCGATTGCTACAAAAGGTCATACCGGTGCAATTTACCTCTTTACTAACTTTACTGACGTGACTTATGAGAGCGCTCGGTAGCGCATCTGTGCGGCATCCGTACGAGTGTGTAATAATGGATGGTAAAATAAAATCAAACAAAGCACAGTGCGTCGTATCGATTGATTTTCGGGGTGATGTAACACACGATCGTTAGCGCACAGCCAGTGGGGGGAAGAAAGCATGAAAATGCAAGCATTCACTGGAACCCTTCGCAAACGGTCTGTGCGAACAGTGATGCTCGAAATCGCACATTGGTGCGATGGGTTTGGGGATTGGGACAATCCTTTCGATCCGTCTTACGCACACAAAGCGTCCGGGCGAGTGACATCAACGGAGCCTAATCCATCTTCCAAACAGGAAATTATGCTCTTCAAAAAACAGCTTATCCTTTGAATTTGTGTTTGTGTGTGTTTGTGTGTTCATGCTTGCCAAAAGAGGGACAATAAAATGAGTAACCAAAAAAACCACGCTACCACCTCAATTTATCATCACTTGAGCGGGCAACACTCGAGATACACACGGGGTGCTCGGGTGACGTTTGTCCCAAAGATGGAAATAAGCACATTAGTGTGTTTGCGGTTGGATAGAATTTTCTTTTGGCGAATCGCTATTCCTAGTAACTGTGCAAATGGCTAAAAGTATGCAAACAACAACAAAAAAAAACCACAAGAAAGATCTTCCCGGCTCGGGCTAATGGCGTTTGTGCTTTGAATGATGGCAAAATTCACGAGTCATCAAGCACTTGATGGGCGCGCGCGTTTTTTTTTTGCCTTCATTTATCAAATGACACCTTTACGCACGCAGTTATGGTACCTTTACGGGGGCTTTGTTCGTTGTTTGAAAGTGTTGAAAGCTCTCGATCACTCTGGCGGTTTGTCTGGCATTTCATTAATGAGAATTAAAGGCACTCATTACACCGGAAAGGAAGTAACCGTTGACGTTCCGTGGTGATCTGCCTCGGCATCTCATCGACGTACCAAAACTGGGGTACCGTTGCAGACGCCCTTCTTACTGGCACCAATCTGGGTGCCCTTTTTACCTGGTAACCCTCCCCCGGGGAACCTTGATTTGGTTTCGCTGCCCAGCCGGTTCGTTCCGTACCGGTGGCCGAGGTTAATCAGGTGCAAATGAAAATCCAATTTTCTTTCCAAACATGGCCGGCACACATGGCTGCGTTGAGCTTTGGGCGTTCATGGTAAGATTATCACACCACCCTTCCGGTGGTTGGGTGAGGATGCAACTGCATCTCGCGACCGGTGGCGACGGTCAGACACCGTGGAGACACACGTGTCTCGCAGCAATGCAGGTCACACGCGCGTATCCGGGCGGTGCTTTCACACACTGTGGTGCGTCCGCGTGGCCCTCTGCACCGTATGCCGGCGGCCGAGCTGGCGGGAAGCAGTCGCAAAACTGACGCAAACCCTGCCGGCACTGTCGCCGGGCAACGTTCAGTTTACATACGGTGCGTACAATGTACGGAGGTTGTTAGCGGGTAATTTACACCAATTACAATAGCAGCTGTGACTGCAGAGCTGCACTGAACTGTGCTCCATTGCCTTTAAAAAAGAGTATTTAAAATCGGCACAAACAAACATTTTTATGTTGAAAAAAATAAAATAAAACCACTCATCTGTCACAAACAAATACGAACTACACTACACGTTGGGGGACATGAAAACTGTTTACACGATGCCTTTTCGTTCCCTCCCTTCCCGCCGGGCTGACGGTAACGCTCGGTTCGGTAGATTTTATCGGTTGATTTTCTAACACCTGCCACACCGCCGCACAATTTTTCTGCACAGTTGCACACTCGTCGTCGTCACCCTCCCGACGGGGAGGGAGGTAGGGGGGGGGGAGGGAAATTGCTACAAAGGGGATGGGACAGAGACATTGTTTCAATGGAGGAGGGGGGGGGGCTCGAAAATTGCACACTCATTGCAATTGTAACCATTGCTCTCGATTGACCGCATGAGCACGTTTTGTGCCAAAGAGGTATCGTTGAAGTTCGATTACCGTTGAGTCAGTATGTTGTGGTTGAAAGTGCAGTTCGGTGTTTTTTTTTTACCAGCGTGGAGCAAGGAGGGTGTACAGTTTATTGGGTGACCTTCCCCTCCCGAGCCGTTCCTTCCCTTCAACCCTCTTCCGAGGATTACATTGGGAAACATCAGTTGGTGTGAATTGCCACCAGTTCGTACTACCAGTGCGTTTGCACATCCAAAACCGTCGCTCCGGTACACTTGTTTTCACTTTTCACACACAGATCGTCTGGCGATCTTCACGGTCAACGGTGTGCTGGGGCGATGGGTTTATGGCTAATCTCCGCGAAAAAAAAACCCTTTAGCGCGGGTGCTGATGACATGGTGCATGGCGGACTCGTTTACTTCCCAAGCCCCAAGTCGCGGGCCAGATAAGGTGGCCTCCAAAAAGTTAAAATATTTTTAACCAACGTGCCAACGCGTTTGGGCGCACTGTTCGAGACGAGAGAAACCGCACCCCGAATCGTCAAGGCAAATGACCGTCGGTAACGCCGATCGTGCCAGATGGAAGGGAAGAGGGCGCGAATGATGCTGAGCATGTATCACATCGCAGCGGCCGAGTGCCAATCGCATCGGGAGGTTTGGGCACGAGGGCCGCGGTTTGACCGAATTTCGCTTATGTAAGACCACCGATGGCAGGCTGGGGCCGATTTGGGAACTTTGGGAACTTGGCGCGTAACCGTTGCGTGGTGAGCGCTTACGCTTTTGTACCCGGAACACTTGGCGTTCCGTCGGGCGGTGCGTTCCCCCCGAGCTCCCAAACCGGTTCGAGAGAGTCGAATAAAACATTTGGTTTTTTTGTTTAGGGGATTTAATCGATCGATATAGAAGAGGGAAAAAATGCACTTTTTGATTTTTCGAGAGATCCACCATGCATCCACCAGGTCTAAAAATTCACAAATAATTGCTAAAATAAATCCTTCCCGTCATTCCACGACTTCATAGCCACAACAGGAGCGCCCAAACCAGTAAGCAGCTATGCTAATGGCAGGTTGACCGAAAGGAAAGAGGTGAAACATACCTTTCTAATAAATTACGGCACTAAACAGAGCGCCACAGTCTCCCTCGAGCGGACGTCGAACGAAAAAGTGCAGCCGAAAAAAAACCAAATCACACAAATCCACCTATCCTCTCGCTTTCGCCGACACCTTGCCACACTTCGCACAAACGATGCAGACCGGGCCGACCACCTCCGGACTCACAAACACACAGTCCAAACCGTTACCACCGAGCTCCCGACTGGAAAAAGCGTCCCGAGTTCCCGCTCCGCACCCTGGAGTCAAGACTGCCTGCCGCACCACAACACTGCGCCTGTGGGTAAGTTTATTCACCGGCCAACGTGCACGGTCCGCGGTATGCTGACTCACCACTGCCTGCCAAAAGGGAGTGGCGTTCCCAAACGATGCCCACGGGATGGGTACGGGCTTTATGTCGCGAGAGAGGGAGAGCTAGTGATCGCAGGGGAAAACACACGGGAAATGTCCTTGCCGGCGTTCAAGTCCCCGGAAAACGGTTCACTTGCATGGACACGCGCTCAGCAACACAGGCCCACACTTACGCACAGTCTCACACACACACACACACACACAAGCACACGCATGCGGGAAAAGGCACACACTCACTCACAGCAAAGAATCTCCGGAGCTCTGGAATCATGCGCAACGACAATATGCTATAGGTCCGGTACCGATCCGATCCGGGTGCCACTGTTACTGCGTCTACTGTTACGAGCGAAATGAGTTTTGGGCGAACGCGACGGCGTTGTTTTATATATCGACCCCACCACACACCTCGCAATCGCGCACCCACCCGCGGCAGAGATCCGCGGTCTGCGTACCGCAATACCGTTTTCCCACTCCCCGCAACGAAGCGAGAGGGCGCGATCGCGACTACGGGCGGTTCGTTCGAGATGCGACACCGGGCGAATCGCACGGGAAACCGATTGCTACTACTACCAGCGGGAGCTAGTCTAGCCCACGGAAATGGAGTCTGTGCGAAACGCGCGATCGCGAGCGCAGAAAAGCCGGTTCCGAACCTGGAGGAACACTACCCTTCCGAAACACACAAAGCCAAAGCCCGTCTCGCAAAAGCTCCGTTTTTGTTCTGCGCTACGCTTGTGTATGTGTGCATGATACGTTCGTGACGCCCAGGGACGGAAATTCCAACAGGTTGATACGAAATTACTACCGACGATCCCAACCCACCATCATGATTGTGCATGCACTGGGAGGCGATTTTCGAATAAAGAAACATTCTGATTCTATACACTTCTGAGTGAGTCGTCCGTCTCCTCAAGATGACTGCGGATGATCTTGGCAGTGATTATGCAGCGGCAGCTTCACTGGTTCTCTGGTGATGCGCTGCTAAAGGAAGGTTGAACGGTGTTGTCGATGTTCCCTGGCCCCCAGCTGCATCTAGCTGGCTGGTGGTCTAGTGCACACGCCAACCAGTTTTTCCCAGCGACGATGCACTACAAAGATCCTCCCAGCGTCACCATGCATCCATCACTCGCCGTTTCGTTCTCTCCCACTACTAGGGAGCTAGTTTTGATGCAACAAGCTGCGAAGCATCATCAACACACACGACCACTGCAGCGCAAATGTCGTGCCGTTGCGTTGTGGTACTCCCTCGGCACCGGTCGCAAAACTTTGCCACCTTGTTAAACTTGGCCCATTTGGAAGCAGGATTTTCGCCCGGTTGTCCCTCCTGTGCGCACGGTGTGCCCTTCAACTGAAGCACGGCAAGTTTGGCGGCAAAGTTCGGGTGTGAGTGTGTGAGAAATGTGCAAGAAAGATAGCAAAATCGTTCCACTCCCCTTACTCCCATGGGTGGCTCGTACGGATCTCGCTCAATGGACATTTCGGTGCAGTTTTTGCTGCAGCTTTAAGTAACTAATACGATCGGCATTGAGCCAAGGTAACTGGGGCATGAACTGGTGCCAGCGCAAGAAGAGCGGGGCGAAAAAGATGAAGCCAGAATATATTAAAAATTTAAAAAAGGCCAGCTGGTGCGAGGAATAACGACAAAATGCAGTTAGGTTGGAGAGAAAATTAATTTAGATTGAAAATGATGCGCTTGTGCTAGTTTGATGCAGTGAAGGGGGAACGAGTCTTAGGTTGCTGTGGCGTTTGCGAGAAGGGTACGAGTTTCTCTAGGCCGTTTTGGCACGAGCACGAGTGCTTTTAAGAGGGTTTATGTGTATTTATTTTGTCGATTACGTGTAAGAGTTTATGTTCCTAGATACGTCGAGGGTGTTGTTCTTATTGCAGCTAAAAGGTTTTCTATTAAAAATCACGAGTAGCCTCAAACACTTGCCCTATAAAAACATTCCTGAGTGATCTGAAGCATCAAGTCTTGGAGCAACCTCTCACGATCCCTCACAAGTTCCTTGCCGAACTCCTTAAGGAAGAAATTACTGTACATCTCCCTAGTTGGGATTGTGTTTTTTCTCTCAGGGATATAAGTTTATGTTTACCAATAGCATAATTAAATCAGTGTCTGTATATTACATTTAGCTATTGCAATCTGTGATACCTTTCGACAAGAACATAAAGTCTCTATATCAACCCAGCCTTACTTGTGCTCGTTGCCAGGGAATTCCCATTGTTTGGACGGTTGGCGAAAATGGGATTGAATCATCATCAGAATCATTCATCGATCTTACTTATACATGCCAGTTTAGTAAAATCTGTTCTAAAGTATCGTACTGTGCGAGATGCTTGCTGTGAGGCTTACAGTGCCTCATCAATAAAGGAAGTAGTAGTTTTAGGTGCACGTTGAAAGCGCATCATTAAAACGTTGTCATTGTTTCAACGTACCTTCTAGCCAGTATCAGTTTTCCTGCTCATAATTGAAAACAAACTCGGGTGAAGCACAACGTGTGCGGACACGTTATAAAAGATGAGTAGTAAACGCCTGTTTACAGTTGGGGTAGTCAACGCAACGTATGATGGGACTCAGCCCATACAGGATTTGAGCTCAGTGTGTACATGTTTGCGGAGCAGGGAATACAACCTTCTCTACAGCATTTTTAAAAGCATTCTATTCTCCGAATGTTGTGGGCGGTTTTAAATATAAAAATTAATCTTTCATGAAAATGGTTCGCACATTACAAGATCAACCATTCTGCAACACATCAAGAACATGAAAGCAAACAAATTTATATGCTGGATGTTCATAAATAAAAACTAAATTCCTCACTCTATTGTACCATGGATTGCAGAGACAATTAATGTAAGAGAAGGGTCCAGATTAGCATTCTTCAAAGAATAAGACTGATAGTAATATAGACATAGACAAGAACTGCAGTCCTTGTTTTTAGCCTTCGGTGAACTGGATACTGGAACTCTCTTTGCGAGCAGAACCATCGTTACAGAATGTACGATCGATTCAACCCAGGGAAAAAGTTCCCGTCCACGATGTGTTTTAAAGAAAAATCAGTTTTTGTGAAACCATTGAAAAAGTGATAGCGAACCTAAATCCTCAAGGAGTAAATGTCGTTCACTTGGAGCGATGCGTGAAACTGATTGACGGTATGTGTATAAATTAGTTAATCGACACGTGTCCCGTCCGGTCGTTCTGCTGATATTTCAATGTATTTTTTAAAATTGTACCAATACCACGGAACTAGATTGCCCCTTTGATTGTGCCCCAAGACTAGTTTGCTTTGGTGTGTTGGAGAAGTGACAAGAACCAGCGATCATCAAAGTGAAGAAATACGCTAAAAAGGGAGATGAGGGCGATGTTGCGATTAGCATATCAGATCCGGTAGGGAACGACCCGAATGTTCAGCGCAGGTGTGTTCGAGTCAATGTACTTGCTCTTGCTTCCCCTCCGATGCTCCGAAAGCAATCGAACGTTATTCTACATCTTTTTTAGAAAAAATTGATCGCGATGGGATGTGTCGCGCTATTTTAGACTTTTATTTGCGGAGATACCAACACTCAAGAACATCCAAGAACAGCTCGGTAGGTTCACGACCCGCGCAGCATCAACGCAGTGCCCGAGTCGAAGGACGAACGGCGAAGGGAAGTGAAACATTTTGCGATCATTCTCAAGGCGACGTAACCGTAAACGTGATGGCTGAACTGAGGAACGTTTTGGAGCGCTTTTGGGAACGTCACGCGCGCTCGTGTGTGTGTGTGTGTGTGTGTGTGTGTATGTGCTTTCGTCCGTGGGTGATGATCTTCGTGCTGCTCATTAGCATCCGGAACCAGATATGCTATCGTGGTGCTATGGATCTGCGCCACAAGAAAGTATCCCTGGGTCAGACTGATATGGTTAAAACTTAAATCCTATAGACTGGTTAGGTTTGTCTTCTTTCGCAAGACAACAAAATAGCAGACCAGAAACGAAATCTAAATATTTAACGTTTCCTAGCCAGTAGATCGTCTCTTTCTTTTTCGTTTAAGCTGTACGAAAAGACTAAGAGCCGTTCTCAATACGATTCTAACGGTATGGACTTTCTCGGTCGATGTGGAAAACATGTCTGATAGCTTTTTGCATAGCAACAATGAAGCCATCGGACGGAACTGCCACCGCGATGACACTCAGCCCAAGCTACACCGTGGCGAATGACCGTTGCTATCGAGCCAAAACAATCTACTTGCTGCGAAGAGCCGTTTTCTTTCGGTTGACTTCGGAGACGTGTTTTCAAGCAAAGTGTAATGAGCGTCCGCCAAGGACGAACCTGGACGAGCAATCATTTGGACGAGCCGTTGCTGCTGTTGTAAACAGTTTATTGTACCGCCCTTGCGCTTCGCTTTTCCAGCCATCGGCACCCTTGCGGTTGGGTTGGGTCACCGGATACCCATGGATGGAAAAGTTTGCAGCCAAACCTTTCCACACCCCATTACGCGGGGCGTTGCGTCTCACGAGTCACACCGTTTGGCTTTTCCCGCTACCACCCCTCACCGGTCGGCCGGTGAATCACATTGCGTGATCGTGATCATGATCGAAGGGGGCACCTGCATGCTGTGTGGAGAAGAATCTAATTGTTGCGATAACGATCGGGCGGAACCGTGGGTGCTTACTTTCTTGCACGACGCGACTTGCGAGAATCGAACCGATTCACGGGTTTCATGATACGGGATGCCCCGTTGAAAAAGGCCACACAAGAAACCACTGCACTGTGGGGGTCTGGCAACGTCAGTACGCTGTTAATTGTTACCTCCCACAGTTTGTTGTTGCAACGAAACTATGGATTTCATTCATGAATCGTTCTAGCAAGAATGAAAGCTAGCTGACGCAAATGGAAGCCGGCCTGTTTGCTGCACAATAATAAATGTTGCCAATATTTGCGAGTGTTTCAGTCGCAGATCCGGCTCACAGCTCAATATCAAACGATGCGCATCGAATGTGGTGGCCACGGGTGAGTTAAAGCAGTCAAACTTTTCATTATCAAGCGCTTAATTATCCTTGCAGAACGGGAAACATCTTCCTGCGCACTAGGGCACTGGTGAGGGCCACCGAGGGCAACCTTGGCCGTCGTCGCGTTCGTCACAGTGATCGGTAGAGTTGGCTCGATTTGGCGGTGTTTTGCGTTTTTTTTTTTTTTCGTCTTCTCCCTACCTTCATCGCCCTCCTTGCTCCACGTTAGCTTTGGCTAGCTAATTGATGTGATCGTTTGTTTAGTGTTAATGTTAGTAGCACAGCACTTGATTAGCGCTAGAGTGACCCGTTCGGTCGATCAACTAGCCGATACGACCTGATCGGCAGTGGAACGACGGGTATGGATTGCCTCTAGCACGTGCAGCTTACCGGCTGATAGCTGATCTGTTGACCCTGGTACAAGGTTTAGGTTTTTGGAAAACAAAACCAAAAAACGAGAATCACTAACCTAGAAACTGAGCACTGGGCTTGGTGTGTGGCGGACACCTTAATGGCAAAGTTTTGCAAATTGAAGGTTCAATTAGATTTTTCTGGAACTTTAAAGCGTTTTGCCCGATTGGGGAAGGGTAAACGGAAATCAGTTTAAATGTTGTAGGAAGATAAAAAAAAACAACAAAGGTAAAAAGGAATCATTATTTAAGCAGGAACAGAATGAAAAGGGACCCTTTGTCCCGGGCGCCATTCCACAAGGCAAATGCAACAACACATGCAATTTAATTGTGCAAAGTCATTTAAAACAATCACGATGAAATTGTACCAGTGCTTGAGCAAATTTCACATAATGCGACGCGTTTGGTCCGATAGTGGTACGTACTTTTACTGATTGATCAAAGCTACATTACTCAAATTAAACATGTTTTTGCGTTTAGGGCTATGCCACTGAGTTAAATAATTGCCGTTTTGTTACTGTAATAGGTACACGCAGCAAAAAACTACGTCTTTTCACAAACCTGGAAACAATGATGATGTGATAGACTTAGAAGAACTGCGTCAATCTATGTCTTTAATGTTATCATTAGGTTTAGAGCATTTCATTGCCCATAGTTGCAGCATGTTTTAATAAACGTTTTATAAAATTACAATTTTATGCCCTTCAAACATAAGGTTTGAGCTTTTAAAAACTGTTAAAATTTTGAAAAGCTACTGTAGTTCAAACAAGTGTAAATATGGAGACGTATTTTTAGTTAAATATTACTTTATACATAATACTTATGCACTAATAACGAATAATAAAACAATATGGATGCCTTAGCTCAAAATATTTAATTCATAAACAACTCCAGAAAGAACGCTTAGTAAATCCTTATTATTTGAACGTGCTAACCGAAACACTTTCCTTAGGTTTTTAAGCACAACCTAATATTACCATAGCAACAGAAAAACGATCATTTAACTGTTGACCCAACAATTTGCTATTATTTACAAAAACATGGTGCCAAACACGGATGAACATTAGTCCATCCTACCGTCCCGAAAGCGCAGCAGCATTACCGTAGCATCCGTTGTACGTCACCCAAAACCGATCATCCGCTCGATCTCATTACCATCCATGAGTACACAATATTCTACGCCGTTCGCCGCCACCGCCGTCACCACAACTCTCATCAATCAAATCAAAACGAAATATTTATTGTTCTTTCTTTCCGCGGCTTAGGTACTTGCAGACAAAAACACAAAATGTTCGGCCAAAGGAAGAACGCCCGTCTGTAAAGCTGCCTTATCATCTGCAACGATTGAGGGCAGTCGCGTCGTACCGGTGTCCACGGTGGCAGGAAGAAATTGGAACTCCACTCACGCACGTACGTCGTTGGTACGCGGTGGGAAAACAGGAAGAAGTTGGACGTGTGTTTGGCTCTTTGCCAGCAGAAGAAGCGTCAAGCGATGTTGAGCTGAAAGCTGTTGATCCTGTTTTTATCTCCCCGAGCCAATGGGGACGGTCGTCCGCACGGCTTAAAAGGCAGAGAGCCACTTATCGTACCACAGCCGTAGAGCCGCTTTCGATCGAGTGGTTTAGTAGTACCGCGATTGACATGTAAGAACTTCCCAGTTCGTTCGGATGACCTTAGATCAGGGCAGAAGATCATGACGACGACCACGTCGGCAACGATTCGAATTGAAATAAAGCATTACGTCGATAAGCCCTCCGGGCAGTGGTTGTTGTTTGTTCGACGATGTTCCAGATAGTACCGTCCGGGGCCATCACCACCGGCATGAAACGGTGCCTGTAAACGAGGAATCCGCTTCGTTCCACTGCATAGCATCCATTAGCGACCGTAGTTCAAGTGCCGTACCTCTACAATAACTCCCAAACGGAGATGTAAAATTATGCTCGCAGCGTCTGGCGCGAGACAACGACGCGGGATGAGATGTTTGATTTTGCAACAAAGCAACGCAGTATGTCTGCTGCCCTGGCCAAATGCCTCCCACCCCAAACGCCCAAAGGCCCTTTCGCCTTTCCCGATGTAAGTATGAACCGAAGTAACGAAGAGAGGGACACATTGGCATAAGCATTAGCGTTTGATTCCTGTGGCTGTGCGTTGCCGTCCTAGTTTGGGACTCGAACAAGTACACGTACACCCCTAAGGGAAGGATTGCGCTGTTCGAAGCATACAATTGCTTTTCGTTTTCGTCGTGACCTCTGGCGGGAGACGATGAGTGAGGATCACGTGAAAATGAACACTGGGGAGTGTGTTTCATTTCGGAGCAAATGGTGTCAACCTGCCACGCGTGAAGGCGTGCTCAGGAATGGAGCAAAAAGGCTTGAGCAATGCGATCGTATGAACGCTTCAAATTAACCAATTATTTGGGTTAAGATAGCTAGGTGACCGAAACGTGGGTAACGTTCAAGACGCACGCGGACTGTCTGCGTGTAATGTTTAACCATACAGTTCACCTTTTTTTTTTGCTGTGGCCCCCAAAGTCCTTCTCTATGTTATTAGAATCGTGTCATTGCACACGCAGGTCCCCAACGTGCGCAAGTGGACTTTGATCGGGTGATTTACTTTGTCAGACAGAGGAATGAGTTTTACCATCTCATGGCGTCTGCACGTCACAACGATCACAGATACGTCAGCATCATGGAGGCTTTGAGCCGTCGCACTAGCCCGAAAAAGCTGATGTCAACCGCAACTTGAACTTTGTACCAAGCCATGCACGTCTGGTCGGGAAAAGATCAAACGTTCAACAATTAGGGAAGGAGCTTGGGAGCTTTATTCGTGTTGTTGTTCTTCCGGACCACAAATGCGCAGGCGGGCGCGTAAGAACCACCATTTCACATCCGGATGCAACAGGTTCGTCATTTGCATTGTCACCTTATGCAATCCGGTCCTCGGTATGTCTGGTTCCCTTCTAGTCTCCTCAGCGTGCAGTGATGGACTTGCTCGATAACGACAAATATTTGCGATTAGGGGAAGGGAATCGTCGTACGCAATGTTTAGAGGATGGTAT
The DNA here is from genome assembly GCA_000349105.1 of Anopheles epiroticus. Lineage (NCBI taxonomy): Eukaryota > Metazoa > Arthropoda > Insecta > Diptera > Culicidae > Anopheles > Anopheles epiroticus. The sequence continues at coordinate 552,675 of KB671931.1, read as the reverse complement.
GAAACCGATAAACCAACCGGTTGCTTGCGACATTGGATTCTGTGATATGTCGGGTCGTAACTTGGATCCAAGTCATGATCAGTTCGACATTTATGGCATTAGAATACGCTGGTGCCCCCCCTAATACAGGGATGCAAAGAAGCAGGACAAAGTAACGTTAACTTGATTCGATCATTACTATTGAAATGATGGTTTCACTGTCTGGAAGGAAAATTTATGGCGATCGATCGAAAGAATTTGAATCAAATCAATAGAACTGGTTGGGCGTGTTTAGCAAAATACGGTAGCCATGCAAGCAGGATTCGTCCACCGGTTACAAGTGTATGTTCAGCATTTTTGAATGAATGTCATTAAATAATGCTGACGATGACGACGAGTCACAAGGGATTTAAAGAATGTCTGAGAAAACGTCATTCCCATTTAGTTTACACGAACTAGATTTACAAATGTGAGTTAAATTGTTTTAAAAGGAATATTTTCTATGGAAGTTTACGTATTAGCTTTTGTTGTAATTTGTGTTTTCACTTTGCTGAATTGTATAAAATTTATAATTAACCCTGAGGGTACTTGGAGGGCTTTGAGCTTGAATATACAGATGATGCCTACATTATTTATTTCGAAACGCAAAATGACCCAGTTCCTAAAAAGTGATAAATATTACAGGAAAGGTACCAGGTTCGGATTACTCTGCCCATCTCCGATAGTAGGAATTTTCACACAGACAGAAAGGTTAAAAGCATTGAGAAGCGCTGCCTCACAAAGAGATGTATCGTGAACGAACCTTATCTGGTAGCATGGATGACTTTTAACAAGGAGAGAAAAGTTTTCTAAAATTATTTAAATAATATGCGAAACAGAATTTATCGCAATATTGTCTCCAGTAAAATAATGGGATTAGTAAGAAATTTATTAATTAAAAATATTTTAAATTTCCTACTCATGAGTGTTTATAGGAATGCGTTTGTTTTGTTTATCCATATCCGAAACGTCAAACACCGCTGACAACAAAACGGAAAACACCAATTTCACGGTGCTGGCAACTGAAGCTCATACAGAAACGCCTCATCGCAGCGTTCACAAATGTAATTCGTATTTTAGTAATCTGTGTTTCGGTATCATGAACACGCTAACAAGTAACGTGATCGTGCTGCTATCGCTGGCCGCAGTGCGTCTCCAATCCGCCCTGTACTCTGTCATTTCCGATTGCGACGAAACGTTCAACTATTGGGAACCATTGCATTATCTGCTGAAGGGCAGAGGATTTCAAACATGGGAATACAGTCCAGAATTTGCCTTGCGGTCCTACAGCTACCTGTGGCTACATGGTCTACCAGCGAAACTGTTCAACCTTTTTACGGATAATGGCGTTCTAACGTTCTACTTCGTACGGTGTCTGCTGGCCTTAACGTGTGCCTTGCTCGAGTATCGCCTATATAAGTAAGTGTACTGTAGGAATGGGTACGTGTATATTGGCGTCTAATTGTTTTATATTCCTCGATCTTTATTCTCCACACCTTTAGAGTTTTGGGGCGAAAATGTGGCGGGGTCACCGCTATCTTGTGGTTAGCCTACCAACTTACAAGCGCTGGAATGTTCAATTCAAGTGCGGCGCTGTTGCCAAGCAGCTTCTCCATGTACATAACCCTAGCAACAATGGCGGCGTGGTTAAACGGAGATACGAAAACGGGTATTGCTGTGACAGCTTTTTCCGGACTCATTGGTAGGCGCACGAATCGTAACATTATCATCATACCTAAAATGCATAAGTTACACCTGTCTTTTTCTATCCGAAAAGGTTGGCCCTTTGCTGTAATAATTGCCATTCCATTTGTACTGGAGCTACTATTCCGGAAAAAGCAGTTTACGCATTTGTTAAAAAATGCACTGCTCTTTGGTGCCATGTTCGGTATACCCATTGTGCTGATTGACAGCCTTTACTTCGGAACGTTTACAGTGGCAGCGTGGAACATAATTCGTTATAATGTTTTTACTTCTCACGGACCTGACCTGTACGGGGTCGAGCCCTTGGCGTTCTACGTGAAAAACCTGTTCCTGAACCACAATATAGTAGGGTTTATTGGCTTTTGGTATCCAGTGGTGGAAGTGACGGTAGCATTTCTCGGCATTAGGAACACTAAAAATCACCTTCAACCATTACGAGCTCTCTGGGTGATGTCACCTCTCTATATATGGCTGTTTGTGTTTGCCCTACAGCCACACAAAGAAGAAAGGTTTGTACAGATGCTTTTTTTTCTTTTTTGTCATTAGGTGCATCTTAAAACTGTTGGCTATCAAATTGCAGATTCATCTTCCCGGTCTATCCACTATTTGCGCTTGGTACGGCATTGCTAATGGATCAACTGTTCTCTCACGCACGTCGCGTCCTGGGATCAAAAGCCACCATTCCAAACTTTATGTTGAGTACTGGGGTTCTAGGAATGGCTCTCGTCCTAGGTGTCTCAAGAATGCTGGCCACCTCGGTGTACTATACTGCCCCGATGAACATACTGAACGGACTACCGGCCACCAATGAGGAGTTGAACATTTGTTACGGTAAGGAATGGTACCGTTTTCCCGGCCACTTCTTCCTGCCTCCGAACTACCGTGCCCGATTTGTAGAGTCCAACTTCAACGGCATGTTGCCCGCATACTTCGAGGAAACACCAAACGGTACGAAAATTTTGCACGATCACTTCAACGATCAAAACGTCGGCCATCCACATATGCTGTTCGATCTGAGCCAGTGCGACTATCTGGTAGACTTTGACAAAGGTGACTTTTACGATGAAACAAGTCGGGAGCCAAACTATTCGGCCGATCGCAAAACGTGGTCCATAGTGAATAGTATAGAGTTTCTGAATGCAGAACTATCGTCATCAATAGGCCGAGCTTACTATGTGCCAGGGTTTTCGCATCTGCATGTGGTATATGGAAGATACAATCTGTTGCGCCGTATAAAGTTTGATCCAATTTCATAAGATCTGAAACCGGCATATACGGCTGAGCTATAATGTTGCCGTGGTTGTGAAATGTGCCTGTGTTAATGATATTAATGAACTCTTCTCATTTATCATTACCAACATTTTGTCTGTAACGGCAAATCGCATGCCTCTTAACGTAAGGTCAGGCAAAGTTGCCTTTTTGAAATATTTTTCGTGCTATTAAACATAATACATAATCAAGATAGACGATAAGAAACATAATTTTGAAGTCCCTGGACAAGTCAATAAATGCTTTACTCACTAATCGCAAAGTTTTATTGTTTACCTTTTGCTATTTTGAACAAACTATCAAAATCAGTTTACACCTGCTAGTTCGAAGGTTGAACGCTCTTCTCTCTGTTGACCTCTTTGGTATCGTCCCGTGATGCTGTGCTGGTCCGCAGACAACTGTTGTACCGCGATGTAGTTCAAGATTTTTCTTTCGAAAACTAACTAATAATTACATGCTAGTATCGAATATTCGCTTGACAGCAAAACATGATCGAAAAAAAACCTGTGAAAACACACCACCACCGCTGACAGCTGGAGTTTTGCTGCTGTGTTTTCGTTTCGGGTGTGAGCTTTTCGTACGTACACCAAACGATGCACCAAAGAAAAACCTTCGCTCCGGAGAAAAACAACAGCCTCGCGCTACATTACCACGCCCGTCTTACCGTTAATGTGCTTGCGGATTGCAGACAATAATCAGGTGGTGGTGTAGTTTTTGTTCGCCAAGCTGTTCAGTCCGATACGCATCAACTATCAACTACAACAATCTGCCACCGTCGGTGTATCACATTATTCCAGCCCAAAAACTACCCGGCCGCGTGCGGGGGGACAGCATAGTTGAAAATAAAGGCAAGACTAATCAAACTTCAATCCTAATCTAGCAACCAGGTGAGTGGTGAAAGATAAAGAACTCTTCAACAGTAACACCTCAAAAGGGGTACGGAGCAAAGGCAACACACAACATACCACGACGCCACACAGTAAACAGCTTCGGTAGAAACAACAAGGGAGATGTGCCTAGCTTCTATTTGATTAAGTTAAAGTGAAGCAATACAGCATACATCATGCTTTCCCTCACCCTCCTAGCCTTGTTCATCTTTTCCGTGTACGTGGAAAATGGTGTTGCTTTTGTCTCTCGACGTTTTTGTAAGATTTTTATTTTCATGCGTTTACTAATGTTATCCCTATTTGTTTTTTCTCTCTTTCAGCATTATGTCGAATTACCGTCCCCGGGGAGCGATAGCGAAAGTATTTTTCGATCGTATTCATAACGATGATGTTATACAGCAAATCGACATGACCACGGTAAGAAGGAGCACTTTGGGTGGAAGCGTTATTTTTTAGAAACCAGTGGAAAGGCAACAATGTAAGCAAACTAGCTGTTTCTCTGTTTGACTATACTAACCGCACACGGCAAGAGCACGCGCAGGCAACAAGTGCTGCCATAATCGATTGGAAAATGTGGATACTTTGATTCATTTTAATCGCACACTTCAGATAACGCCCAATCGATGGGATAGCATTGGTCACGTACGTGCGGGTTGTTTTGCCACAATCTATGATGCAATTCTGTGTAGGCTTTATGTACCATCCTGCAGGCGTTATCTGTAATCTTTATTTTTGGGTCTAATTAATGTTTCCTTTATTTTTGTTCCAGTGGTACACGATGGGAAAATTGCCTCGCAAGTATGCTGGCCTGTATCATCATCTAAATGGACCGGACGAGCTAACCCTCGAGTGGTTGGAACGATCCAAGAAAACGTCTGGCCGTATCTGGCTGCAGCTGTGCCACGAGGTAGCCAAACTGTTTCTCAACATGTTCATGACTCAGACGGACATTAATGGTTTCTTAAAGCGAGGATCAATGTTTATCCTGTCCGAGATGCAGTTTGACGAGTTTCTCACGGCTGGAGGCTTTTTTCAGAATCGTGAAAGGCAGTCAGTGGTAAGCGGTAACATCTTGAATGTCGTGCTGTGCATGGTACTAAAAATTGCGTTGTTATTTTCTGGCCAGCTTAACGTATGTGACATTGGTGCCGGTGACGGAGAGGTAACGTTACGTTTGGTGAACACGTTGCAGCAGAAACGCAACTGGCAGGTAACGACATACGCTACCGAATCTAGCTGGACGATGCGGAATCGACTGAACGAGAAGAATTTCATGTAAGTTGTTGGCGCTGTGTGTTTAGCTCTGATGCCATTGCAAGAAGGTAAATGCTTGCTTTTACAGAGTACTGGAGAATCTAAACCAAATTCATCAAGCAGATCTCATCGTATGTTTCAATGTGCTTGATCGATGCTTCGATCCACACGTAATGCTAAGTGATATTTACGAATCGTTAGATCAGACGGGATTTGCATTAATTGCGCTGGTGTTGCCATACAGCCACTATGTGGAAAAAAGTAAGTTACTGTTAGTAAAGTATAATATTTTGTCTTCTGTTTACTCTACCACCTCTGCTATTCATGCTTTTAATCGTAACTGGAAAATGAATGTTGATAGCAAATCCTTATAAAACACGAAGCCTTTAGTTCCGTCATATTCAAAGCTGTATCATCTAGCTGCTGCCAAATACTTAGTAATGTACATGGTTGTGTTTTGGTCAATCAATAGATTCCAGCCATCTTCCGTTAAGGACACTGCTGGAACCGTGGCCCCCAGCTAAGCGGCTTACGGTTGAGGAGGAACTTGAAATGTTTTTCGATGTGCTGCAGACGGTCGGATTCAAAATAAGGACATGGACTAAAGCGCCATACCTGTGTGAAGGTGACCTGCGCCAGTCGTTCTACTGGCTGACGGATTACGTTGTACTGTGTTCAAAATAAATGTGCAATCATTCCAGTTAACGGCAAAGGAATAACGATGAAGGTACACTACAGGCATTTCTTTCTTTTTGGCAGTACCGTTGATGATATCACCCCTAATGAGTATTACTTTGCCGTATGTACACAAACATTCCGCATTTGTGTATACATAATTAGTTTTGAAAGAAATTTTCGTTCTTCTGATCGAAAAGTATTCCTGTAGCGCTACTTTTGCTTCACAGTTTTTCGGTCCGCTTCATTATTATCCAAAGGCAAATGCATCGGCAAAGTGTGAATATACCAGAGCTATAGTTTATTTCATTTTTCATTTCTCCTATGTAAGTAACATGTGTGGAAAGTGATATTCTGTAAACTTTTGAAATATTTGCTACACAAAACATGTTATATATGTATAATATGTATATAATCTTGTAAAATGGATCGTGCTGACATGGTCGCACGGCAAAAAACACGCCTCTATAAACCAGAAAGATGATGAATGTGTATAATTTAGCCACTGTTTTCGCCTTTATGCTGCGCGCCCCTCTACGTTTTCCGGCTGAACCCCCTTGTACAGTCCCTCGTGCTTGCCTTGGTGTGTTGTTACTTGCGCATGAACAACGGCTTCTTCAACGTATAATGTACTACACTCTGTGAACCATTAACATCTTTATCATCATTGTCTAAGTTTCAAAACCATTAGTGTGTGAGTGGATGCGTTGGCTGCTCGACAACCAACCTTGCCGTTGCTGTAGAGCGTTTTGCTTGATTGTGCTTCGGTTGTTATGTTTGTTTCGTTTTTCGTTCGAATATATTCGTGTTTCGTTGCGTTGCTGTTTGAAGTTTTCCTTACGAAAACAGTCGCTTCTTTTTGCGATTCTTCATGTCAAGCTCCCGCGAAAGGCTCATGGTGCGCATAAATTCAGTCCGCGACGTGCCGATGCCGCCGATCGTACCGCCGAAGGATAGCTTTCGCTCGGGCGTTACATCTCGCCCGCCGCTAGACGCACCCGCACCCGACACGGTGCGGCCGGTCGAGTAGCGGCGCGAGTACTGGGCCGGTCCAACGGTAAGCTGATCCTTCGAATCCTGGAAGGACGAACGGCGCGAACCGGGCAACGATTTCGAGTAATCCTTGCCGATCTGGTGCACCTCGAGCGTTTGCATCTGAATTTCCGATTGGGTCGAACCGCGCCGGCTCCCGGAAACTGACCAGTTCGGATGTAGCAGGTACCGGCTCTCATCCAGACTGTCGACATCGTCCGAGATCGAGCGCTGAAAGCGTGACCCTTCGTTGCTACCGTACCGGCCGATCGAGGCGGAACTTTCGTCGATCGAGCTTTGGGAGGTGGTGGTCGAACGACGGCGGGAGCGAGCAGGTGGGACCGGGCCGGACCCGCGCAGATGGTTCGGATCCTCGAGCCGGTACCAGACGGCCACATCGTCCAGGCAGGCTTTCTGCAGCTTGACCGAGCACTCGCCGAGAAAGATGGGCTCCGAGTGGGGCAACAGATCGTACAGCACTATCTCTATCTTACGGTCTAACAGATTGTCACTGAACACGTCCTGGAAGGTAATGGTCGCGTTCCAAATGGGATTCAGAGAGGGAGTGGACACTTCGGTCTGGGCGACATGCGATTCGTTCCTAGAAAAAGGGAGGTTGAGGGGTAGAAAGAAACCGGTTTCAGTGCGTGTGATCGTGATCGTCTGGGCGGGCGGTGGTGTTGTGTTGGACAAAAATGTGAAATAATTTAAATAAACGGAAATCAAAATCGCCAAAACGAAACATAGCTAGGCGGGGGAAGTGTTTCGTGGAATGTTTGGGTGGAGTGGTGGTGGTTTGGTGGTAGGATGTGCATTTTTTTCGTTTATGTGCCTGTCTGCGTGTACAATGAGCGAACGAATGATGACTGTCGGCCATGTTTTTTAAACGGTTACCAAACAGATGGAGGCGCATGGTTTCATGTGTTTATGCTGCAGCTCGAGTAACGTGTTCACGTGTTAGTTGTGCTGAGGACATTTAGTTGTTCTGTTGTTGTTATTGTTGTTGTTGTTGTGTTTGTGTGTGGGTGTAGTAATTTTGATACGAATTTGTGTGCATGCGTGGCTTGATCAACGGAACGCTTGATATTACGTTTTGGGTAGCAACTTGATCGACGCATAGGCTTCCGGATACATGCCATAGCCCAGCGATTCATCGCGCTCCGGCAGGTCATCGGCAGCCATCACCGAAACGACAAGTTCGTTTCGCTCGCCGTGATAGTAAACATGCACCTGAACCCTACCGGACACTAACTTGCCCTTTGCTATCTGTTCCTGAAGGAAAGAAAAACAGAGAAGGATAACATTAATCTTTCCATCGTGTGCAAGGTTCTGTGCGTAGTGACAGTGGGATTGTGTTAGTTTCATGTCCTCGCTGGTCCTCTACCTCTCTCTCTCACTCTCTCTCTCTCTCTCTCTCTCTCTCTCTCTGTCTCTTCCTTGATCTTCATTGCTCACAACTATCTATTGTTTTTTTTTGTTTATCTCTCTCTGTTCCTCTTTTGAGGTATGCTCACACGGTCGATGTGATGAGATGGGGAGTGTTGGCATGCTGTTAACCGGTAACATTGTGGCACGTGCCGGATATTGCCGGTTGCTGGCCGGAACACAGGAACGGAACAAACATAGCAACACAACACACTAACAAATACTCCTAACAATAGCAAAATAAAACAACTGGGAAGCAATGGGATCCCATACCAAGGGGGTGAGGTTTTCTTTGGAATAGTTTTAGTTTTGAAGGATTGTTGTTGCACTCCATTTTCACCTAACTTGCGCAAACGCGTAACGTACAGTGTAACACGTTTCCAAAGAAAACGGCAAACGGGAGGAAAACAAACGAACAAACAATAGAAAGCGGTACCATGGGATGAGTGGCGCATTCCAGGTGAACATAGAGCTAGGTACTTTCGGTTTACTGCAGTGTGGTGTATGCTTAGAGCCGTGGTGCGTTGGCTCCCGTTAGGATGTGACATACAAAACAGGACACCAATACAGCAACAACAAAAACAAGAAACAACAGTGTGCGTGTGCGTGTGCGTGTGTGTATGTGCGTGTGTGTGCGTGTGTGTGTGTGCGTGTTTGGTGTGTGTGTTTGGTGTGTGTGTTACTTGTGATGGTGAATGAAACAACACACGTAGAGCAAGAAAGCGATGGGAGGAAAAAGCACATCGTTCATCAACTTGTTTCATCCCACACAATTTTTCAATAATGTAGGTGACATGAGTGTGTGAGTGTGTGCGTGTTTGTTTGTTTGTTTGTTTGTATATGCAATGCGTGTTTGAGCGTGTCGAGTTGTCTACTGAGCGTAAGTGATCAGTTTACTATAAAGTGGCGGTTTGCGGTGCATGTGCATGAGTTTGCAGCAGTAACAGAGATGTGATGGCCAACAATTATGTTCACATGTGTTTGAAGGCAGTATAAGGGAAAAAAGATAAGTGACTAAGTAAACAAAAAAAGTGTAGCATTGTAAGAAGTGTCCGAAGGCGTTCACTACGGATTTGTGTTGCATCCTTATTCGCTGTCACCTCTAACCGGTCGGTGGTCTCTTAGTGCATCATTCCCTTTACTACCGTTTCACTACAATCGATCACATCCCCCTCCGACCCTTTTCCCCTTTCATCTCCGCCCTGGTTAGGGGAGCGGTTTTTCCGGAACGAATCACATGTCGCCTGTTTTCTGTTCCTTCCGGGCCACAACCCTTAGAGCGTCTGCATAAAGAATGGCATTGTAATAGGGCGGCATAGCGGTTCAGCTGCAGCAGCAACTAATGGTGTTCTTGAAGGTGGTGATTGTGGTGGCAAAATAATAGATAAAATCTGTCTAAAAAAACAAACAAACAAACAAACGATTAGCGAATGACACCAGGATAGAATGTGCAGGTTGATTTTCGCACGTTCGAAGGCACGTCTAGTAGCACCTTCGGGAGAAGAAAGAGAGCACGCGTTAAGCAGCTAGCAGTAAGAGCAGTAGAAAAAGGGCGATCGGAATGGCGATGGAAAATAGGGATTGTGGTATGTATGCGCGCGTGTGTGTGTGTTGTAGATTATGAGATCGTTCTTGATTGTGGAAGATGATGGAGTTTTCAATGGAAGGTGGTCGATGATCACATGGATCCGGTGATGCTCTGTCGTCGTTCCACCTTAAGTCCTTATTCGGACGGATGCTGTGTGTAATCTGTATGTATTCAAGAATGCTGAAATATTTGTGGCGCAACGAGATGTACAAACACACTAGGGAAAGCAAGAAACTGTCTATAAGCCCCATCGTGTGTCTGTGTCTGAGTGTGGGCACTATCAATTTGATGAAAGATGATGGTGACGAGGGGGTGGTAGATAATTTTAAAGATTTTTGCGACTGGTTTTGTATTGCAATTAAGACAGCAGATTAAGACAGAATGTAACAACTAAAACAACAACGATAGAAAAAAGAAACACAACTACAACAACATTTTCTACTGCAATTAATTTGCCTACTGGATACAATTTAATTGTAATGTTTGTTTGCTCGCTTGTTTCTGGTTTGCCGGTATTTGATACGCAACGCGGGTTACAAAACAGAACAAGAACAGACAACGCAACGGCGAAACATACAGATGGCGCTGAGAGGAAAAGGAAATATCAATCAACTAATCAGCACCTGCTCCATCGTAGAAATTGATATTTTGGTGGTCGCTACACGAGTTATGCAGACGTAACTTCCATCAATGCCAAATGGTGCCAAAAGCTAGGGACGACGATCGGCATTTGTTGTCTCTACCTTGGAGGGAGAGCCCTTAAATAAATGGTCTCACAAACTAAGTATGTAACAATAACTTTTACACGATTTTCCGAGTCACTTTTAAACATTAAACGTGGTAGTTTCCTGCTCATGAATTATTTTCGAACTGCTATCACATATTTGGTGTTTATCGCAACTGCTTCGTGCAATTAATTCAAATCATTTGAAACACTTGACAAGCCACACGCATTTTCTAAATCCATATCGCGTGGGGAACATTTCCAAAACGATCCCAAATAATGTGTAATCATGGTTTAATTTTCTGACTATACTAAACGACAAAAAATCATTTAATTTTTCAATATTATCTTGTATAAGTCCACTGAGCTGAACTTCAGCTCAGTGGACCCTATACGAGAGAATATAACATCATTCTTTATGATTTTATATGACACAGCTTTACGAGTTAACGAGGTTAAAAACCTTTAAAGTTCAATCATGTTAACAAAATAAAAAATTATTGTAATGAACTGCAGCAAACATGTGGCAGCAGTTCAAAACCAACTCGTAAGTATAAAATTACCCGTCCTCATTTGAAAGCAACTTGGGAAACAATGTATGATTTTGATATTTTTCACAAAGCATAAACGAAATGAACAGTATGTTTTCCTCGCCAGGGTCAGCTGCTGATCGTTGATTGAGTTTCGTTTTCATGTTTATAAATTGTAATTTTCTACTGACAACTATGTATCCTTTATACTTTAATTACTTTTTTCCTTTCACTGTTCTGGGCTTCCCTTCCCTTTGATATTTCTTTTTTATATAGCTTTCTCTATCTCTCGTTCTATCTCTTTCATTACATTTTCCTACTCGGCACACTCCTTACCAACTCGAACCCCTCTCTGTTAAGAATTTTCTGGGAAGAATTTCCCATTGCGCCAGTACACGACATTGTCCTAGTAATAGATCTTTGATCGTTAGCACGTTTTTCTAAATTGGTTATCCACAAATTTGATATTTTCTTTTGGTTTGTTTGTTTTATTTAGCTTAATATAAGTGTATGCATGGTTGTGTTGGAATGTGTGTCAGTGTGTGTATGCTATTGTTTGAGGATGAAATCTTTTTTGCTTATTCAACTTCATTTCTATCTGCTCTTGTTGTTTTCATGAAAGTCGTTCAAGCATTTATATGTTTATGTGTTTGCATTTAATATAGTTGTTTCAAGTCAAGTCTTGTTACCTGTTGTAAAAATTGTAAAATTTAAATAAAAAAAAAAAATTGTTAATTTGTTCTGTTAATTTTGTCATTTGACATCGCGCTATTGATGCTTAGTGTCTTCGCTGTTTTGGGACCTTGTTTTAGTGTCTGTGTGTATTTTTGCCCTCTCTCAGTGTAGCATGTACGGGTATAAGTATTAATGTGTATATTTTTACTTTTTTATATAGATTATTGTATCCTTTTTCCCATTTTATGTTGGTTCTTACACTACTCAAAATATAAAATATGGAACTCTTTTTAATATCTCTCTTTTTCTCTCTCTCTCTCTATCTCTCTCTCTTTTCCCTTTGTCGTCGCTTTGTTTATCTTTTTGTTGTTTCTATTTCATTTAATCACGTGTATACGGGCTATAAACAGTACAGAAAAGTTAAGAGTAGACCCGAATGTATTCTTCATTCTTTTCTGAAAGCGCAACTTGCTTAATTTCACCAATTAACTACGTAAAGAACGTAAATTGTATTGTGAGAGCCGCTAGGAGTGGCTCGTGTTATCGCACGTTCTCTTTCTGTTTGCTTAGTACAAGAAATAGAGCCCTCGGGAACAGAATGTTAGAACGTGATGCTCTGCCCTTTGGCTCATATGCGTTGGTTCCTCTCCCAAATGAGTATAACGTCGAGTCTTCAGGAGTGTGTGGTGTAGTGTTTAGACTCTGCTTCCCTCACATGCTTACTATGCGCCACTACTTTGCTGCACTACTCTGCTACTGTAAACGGTTAAATAATGTAGCTGATATAAGTTTTTACTTTGCTTGGTATATTGTTCCTTTTGCTGTAGCTCATCTGTTACGCTAGCATAGTGTTTGCCTGTGTCTAGTCGAACTGCGACGCATATTCGAACGATTTGGCTGCGTGTACACGCACATCGACTTAATAGAAAAAAAGTAAATATCGTGTATGCATAGATTAGATTTATACCGGTGTTTTAGGCAATTTGCGTCTGGTTGGCGAAGAGGGAGATTTGTCCACCGTTGATTCACTTTCTGTAAGCGAATGCAAAAATAAAAAAAAAACGGACCATTCAGCATCATTACCGCAGTCACGAAAAACAGGTGCGTTGGCAGACGCTTACCTGACGCTAGATTATGCACATTAGTGTCCGGTAAAGCTCGGTTCGAGTTACTGCTGCTGTAGTTGGAGCCGACGTTCATGCCCATGCCGCCCTCGTCGAGCAGCTCGCACATCTTAAAATCGGTCGCGTGCTCCACCAGCAGTTCGGCCGTGTCGCCGGTGCGGTCCATGATGGCGCACACCTCCTCAAAGCTGCGATCGGTCAGCGAGGTACCGCACCATTCCAGTATCTAATGTAAAGGGTGCAGGAAAACAGATCGTAGTAAGCAATCGTTACAAAACTACAGCCCGCATGACCTTACCTTATCGCCCTGCTGCAGACCACCTTTCTCCGCCGGTCCACCCGGTACGGTCCACACGATGTAGGCAAAGAGTCGTCCATCGGTACCGGTTTTGCCACCGACGACACGCATTCCAAATCCTCGTGCTTGTTGTCGCGCAAGTGTTTGAAAGGAAGACACGCAGAGAGGTATAATGATTAGTAAGACTAGTTTTGTCGTGCAGCGATTAGTTTTGCCCTATGAGCCTACTTCTGTGCGCCTTGTCCGATGGATCCCTTCGCAGCAGCACGCTCCGCTTGGCGGCACACAGCGGACCAGCGTCGGCATCGTGTATCACGATCTTGATGCCTTCGCCGTCCAGCGACGTCTGCCGTTTGGGTGCTTCCAGGTCTTCCAGCGCCGGACACTGATAGACTGATATGTTCGCAGAGTTTTGGGCAGCCTTGTCCTTCAGTGCCGGTATGTCGGGTCTAGAGGTGGAAGGGAAGGTAAAAGAAAGAGGTTTATTAGAATTTAAAAATTATATTCCACCCGCCACATGTGCTGCTTCCGCGCTGGCAGGGGAAAAGAAGTGCATCTTACAGCTGCGAGCCGCGCCGCTTGTGTCGTCGATCATCGTCCACAATCAGTCCGGCCGCCTTCATGTCGGCCATCGTATGATCATCCGCACCGAACTCGCTTCCGTCGCCCGCCATCATCTTCATCGAGGAGCGGCGGGACGTGCTGATCTTTTCCGGGTCGTCCGGCGCCAGCTTTACCGACTGCATCGCGTTAACCAGCACGCCCGGTGCGTACACGTCGTACGCCGATTTGCGGCGTGGCATCGGCGGTGGCAGATTGAGGCCCGCCTCCGCCAGGTTCGTGTCCGAGCTCATCGTCTTGAACTCGTCGTCGTAGCTGCGCTGACGGGACATCTTTGTCGAGGGCCGGCGCGAAAAGACACGCGGCGTTCCGAGCTCCATCTCCTTCCGGCCGGGCGGGCTGGACGATCGGCTCGGTGCGGCACTGTGCCCCTTGCGCCAGTCCATATCGTTCTTCGGGTTCTGGACGCCCTTCAGTTTTTCCAGCTCCTTGAGCGAGGCCGGCGAAACGTCCGAGTGGCGCCGCAGCTCGGGGCTGCGCGGTGGCGCCAGCGCCGAACCCTTCCCATCGTCCAGATGCTGATTGAAGCCCAGCTTGATGTCGGAGTGGCGTCGCTGTAGCGTCTCCATCACCGGTACCTCGAGGGCCGAGTCGGTAGATTCCTGCGGTATGCAGATGCGGGACGCCATCTTTCGCCGGCAGACACTACATCGCCAAAGATCCTGTATAAACGAGGAGGAGAGAACAAAAAAAACAGCGGTATCGTAAACAGAAAATGGTCGCCCATGGAAAAGAGGAAAAATCATCGCCAAAACATCCTTGATTAAAAGCAGCTCGGGACGAGAACTCCAATTAGGCGCAAGTTCAAAAAGAAAGCTTTGCACAAAAACAAAAAAAAAAAAACAAACAAAATGGTACGTATCGCCTTTCCACTTACCGAGTCCTCCGAGTCCTGGAGCTTGCTGTAGCTGGCACAGTCTTCGCAAACCTTCTGATCACACTCGACGCAGGTCTTTTTGAAGTCGTTCGGTTTAAACGATTTCAGGCATATCCGGCACGAACCGGACCGTGTGTTGAACTTGTTGCCTTCGCTCGATGTTTTCTCGCTGGCGGACGCATCCTTGTACGGATCGTCGTGTGGCGTCTCGGCTGCGTCCGGCACGAGCGATGGGCGCGGGGACATTTTGTTCACTTAAAATTTCGCCACAGTGAAAAAGAGAATGGTTAGTTTTTGTGTGAGTGTGTTTTTTTTTGTTGTTGTCGCATTAGGATTCGAACAGAAGGAATAGGCAGAAGTTAAAATTTTAGTACATATTATTAAGGGAATTGCATAACTTTAGGCGTTTAACAGTAAATTGAACTTTGTCAAGCTGCTTACCTCTGTCCTGTGCCGTCAGCAGCGATGTGGAAAGGGTTTGTTTCAGCTTCCCGAAAGCTCCCGTGTTCTCCATCGATGGTTGCTGATGGGACGTCTCATCGGTAGCAACCATCTGCAATGGGCAGCACAACCGTAAAACTTAGATGTTGCTTAGCAGCGTGCACTCGTTGGAGGACAGAATAAAAGTCAAGGCAGCAAGAACCCCTCATATTTATCGGTCGTGCGTAATTGCATCTCCCGTCTATGACTATTCTCGGTGGTTGGGGGCTCAAAACGAATTAGCACAATTAAATTCGCCCTTACATTTCGTTGACGGTAGTTTCTTGCTTTAGTTCCGATTTTCTTGGAACGCTTTTAATCCGCTACTGCCCAGCAGTTCGTTGCAGAAGCACATCAAAGAAAATCGTTTGCAGTGCCGTAGCATAACAATTGCGCCACCGTCTGGCAAATGCAGTGGGTCGTGGAAAGCAATCAAGTAATACAGAATGAAAATTAATATCTATTGGCACAATATTTTTGCGCCAACACGATGACTCTATCGCACGATCATCATCCGCCTCGTTGGTTGTACAAACGGGGAGGCGTGCTTACGAAGTACGGTGCGTGTTGAACTGTGCTTAGTAGTGTATACGGTCGTATATTCGAGAAAAGACCCATTGTACACGCGCTACGCTTAATCGCATTTGCAGCACACACAAAAAAAAGAGTTCTGGAATTGAGTAGAGAAAGTTCGCAATGGATGTTCCACCATCGCCTGAATCCTCAACCTCAGCTGCTTCGTTCCTTCCCCGCATCGAGCTGAAGAACACACTTGCAGTGTTTATTTTTCCACCTGATGGAACAGGTCCACACAGGCATGGAAAATAGAGCCATGTTTTATTGTTAAACTGTACCACATCCCTTCCCATGCTAGGGAACCATCCCCACTAGTTGCGTGTAGGATGAAAGAGCCGGCTTTAACGATTATCGTTCCCGTGCGAAGCGAACCCTGCAACCTCCGCGGTCTTGGTCGTCGTGGGCGCGAGAGCAGCCCCTTCTGAAGTGGGGGAAGGTGGTAGCATTTCTACCGCCATTGTTTTGTTTCCAGTGTTTTCTCCTCTCCAGTGTGGATGGTGGCGTGGTTTGTGCTACCGGTGCCGAGCCTTTCCCGCCCGTATTCCATCGGCAACAAATGCCGAACGTTGTGTAATTAAAATGTTGGAAAAAAAGGGAGCGCCCAAGCACCTCGGCTTTCTATGCGCCCGGAGAGTGCGCCAGAAGGGATGAAGCAAACTTAAGAAACACTTGGCTTGAAGAATTGAAATTGAATAGCTCGGTACAAAACGCTGCGCTATTGTGTTTCGCGGAAGCCACGAGCTCAAATATGGGATGGTGTCGGTGGCAAGATGATGGGTTTATTGATATTGCTTTATTTTTTAAATGTTTCTAAGCAGCGAGACCGACGTATAGCGTAAGTCGTTGCACAAATAAAGCGTTTAAGTGCTGGGCTGAAGTAAAGACATGCTTAATGGTACGGCACGGCCACAGTTTAGTTGAACATTTTCTTTAAATGCCTTTTTAAAAAGTCCCGCACGAAGAAAGGCCTTCTCGAATGTTGTCTTGGCGATAGTAAAATTGAAGTATATTTTTTTTGACATTCTCTCTTTCTCTCGCTCGAAGTGCACAATAGTGGCCATTGGCCTAGCAGTGTTGCCCCAAAAGCAAACCGAAAGGAAACAAACTGTCAACATCATCATCATCATCATCAATGTGGCTAATAATTTTTGGATGCAAATTAAATTATGCAATGTTGCGCTCGTTTCACTGCCGTGCTGGTCAACGTTATGCAAAATCGTCCAGGGGGTTTCAGCATTTCTTTTTCCTCATTCCGGACGCTTGGCGCGATCCGGAAAAATGGCACCCAGGGAAAAGCTTCAGTGCGGGACGCTGCGATCACGTTGCGACAACTGACAGGCGGCTGAGTCTTTGGGTGGACGGAAAGGCGTCGTGTCGGTTTTTTGCTCGTCGGTCTGTCCTGTTACTGTTGCTGCTTGAGCCGGAAAAAGCAAATGCTGCATAAATGAGCAAAAGCGGATGCTCCGGAAGCTTGGGATGCATTACGTGGGATGAAGATGGTACTGGCATGGTGGGCTCACCGCCTTTCCCCCTTTCCCTGCCCGTTGCCAGTTGGGCCGGGGATTAAAGACCATATAGATAGGGCGAGTTGTTTGCTTTTCTGTTACTACTTTCCCTCACTCGCTCTCTCGGTTTCTCCCTTTCTCTCACTCTGTCTGCCTATCGCTATGTCTGTCGTTTCTATATTGCTTCGTGACGTTCGTTGTGCAGGCGCATAAAAATGATGTCTTCACCGCGCCATCTATTCCACATTTGCCCATTTCACCTACCTTCTTCATGAACGACATTACGTTTGCTGGAAGCATTTTGAAATGTTAAATTCCACCGCAGCAGCAGTGATCCCCTCGAGCGTGTAGTGCGATGACGTAGATATTTCTGCAAAGAGCAAGACGGGAAAGGATACAGTTGGGTTAGAAAAGTATTGAAATGTGTGTGTGTGTGTGTGTGTGTGTGTATGTGTGTGTTTTTTTGTCACTCTTCCACCAGCAACAGTTTGATGGCTTGAAGGATGGGGCAGCAAACCATCCACCCGCATAGGTGCCGATGGGCATGGATGGGTAGTGTCCCGGGATTGGCATTTTCTTTTCGCTTCCCTACATTTGCTTTCACCCGGCAGCCCGTCGGGGAAGTGGAATCGACGTCGGGCACATGGTAGAGCGGGAGATAAAATCAAATGCCATTTCCGAGCAATTTGTATGTAATGCGATATTGAAAAATTTGCTGCAACATATTGGCGGACGAATACGGCGGCGCTCAGAAAGAGTTGCAGTGAGGGTGGAAGGCGGCAAATGTAGAAGAAATAACAACTGTGATGTGTTGTTTCGTTTGCCATTTCCCACCCGCCAGTGACACAGCCCCGCAGTAACAATAATAATATTTCTTGCGAAAATAATCGCGTTGTCAACAACTCTGCCTGCTGAAGGTGCGTGGATGGGGTTGAGCGATGTACAGCGAATGCGAAAGTGCAATATGTTTGTTGTAGAGAATAATTGGTCAAGGTGCGTAGCATTTGAAATTATAAAGGGCACTATTTTTTACATCATATTTATATTTATTTTAGCTGTAGAATAACTCGCTGTACAAAGCTGCCCAGGATTTATTCTAGATAAGCAGAACAGTCTGTAAAGAGCTGCCATTTGTTTAAAGGGTAATTCTCAAAATTTACATATCGTTCCGGGAAGTTAATGTTCCGCCTCCTTCATCACTTTTAATATTGCATAAACTACTGTATAAATGCTGCCTGATTCCATTTCAATTCAATCGACAATTTGTTACATTAGTTACTTTGAGCCATGCGACATCGCGGATTATAGAGAACCGCATTGTCTTGCTACGTACCTTTTGCAGCCTTTTAAACAATGAAAATAACGAATAGGTGATGAATGAATTTACTAATAAAAGTGAAATACAGAAAAGTCTTATAATATTTAGGTGAAGATCTCCAAATCATTGACAGAGTTTGGCTGTTGTTATTCCTGCCAATTTGTGAAGAGCCAAAGCAGGTCTTTAGTAAATAATCAATAAAACAACTAGTACATTGCTACAACCATCGCTGAAACAGTCTAACAGAAAGAGTAGAGAATGGTGCTGAAAAATACTTTAAATTTTCTTTGCGTTTGCATTTTTATCCAGTCTCCAAGCACAGCCATTAACCGTACGAATTAACTACATCTCTGTACGGAATCCTAGTCTATCCTGCCAAGGACTACGGTTGTTGAGTCGAAGAAAATGATTTATTCTGTTCTGCCGCTCGCCATTCCTTTTTTTCCATCAAACGAATCTGTCATCAGCAGTGGCGGTGTAAAGTGGCTTATTTATTCAATGCCTTCACTCGTGCCGTAATTCGATCCGCTCCTTTCAAGGCCATCCGTATCGATAGCTTTATTTTTAAAAAGGAAAACCACGTAGTACAAGGATACTTCCTCGTATTGGGAGCCGATGGCATTCCTTATGATTTTTTTTGCGTCATGAGATCATACATTCACGTTTTTGTAGTTATTTTCTTATTCCATAGCACCTCGTCGTCCAGACCTCGTCTTGTTATTGTGGTGTCAGAATATGGTATCACATAACAAAGAATTACAAACGTGTACCAAACGCATCACAAATAAAACAAACAATTCTGTGATTGTTGAATCAACCTGAACTATTAACCTTTGGCAACGTGCAAACTGAACGCGAACAGCGTGAATCAAATTAGGAGCAACTTTTTTTCAAAAAAAAAAAGACACTTCTTCAATAATGTCGTAATTTTAACACGTATTTCACCAAAGACAGCATAATATGATATTGTTTTACATATTTTCAATGACTGCTTTAAGTAAAAGCAACACACTCTGGATGAAAACTTTATGATGGAGAAAGTGTTAACTAGTAGAACGATACCATCCTGCTGAACAGGGTAAATAAAGACTCTCATGAGACAACCAGCTTCCCACGGTGCTCATTAGGTGCCCCAGACAATTAATATTAATGATTATCGTTAGTTTTTGGCACGCTTTCGCGCTGGCCGATACTGGCTGTCATGAAACTTCAACGTCATGAAAAATCAAAGTAATGCTTTGTGAATTGTTGTCAAATATGTAGGTGATTTTTTATGCAAGTGATGTATCGACTCAAAACAATTTGCTCAAACAACTGTTATTTTATAATCCATGCAACTAGTGTACCGTGAAACCTAGAGAAAAAACAATTATGATTTACCCACTAACAATTATGAGAACATACGAAGAAAACGAAGCACAACTAGATGTTAGTGAGCTAGGAAAACAAAATAGTTTCTTGAATAGCCAGTCTTGCTATGGTGCCAGAGCAAAGGAGCAGCATTATAAATGGTGAAACCCAAACAGAGAAATAATTAGATAGATGCTTCAGATAGATGCATACAAGGTCACGGATCAGATTTTACCGAGCCGGATTTAATTGGTGCACTAATATTCGCTTATCTTGACCTTGATGAACGCTTCCATAGCATATAATCAACTCAGTTTGTGCAGGGTTCTACGATGCCATACTATGAACATGGCTACCCCATCAATGGCCACCAAGAAGATTTACAACAGTCTTCGCTTGGTCAGTGGTGCTGTCCATTAGAACGAAGTCCTAAACAGTTCCAACAAGAGAAAAAAAATCACTTCCAACAAGAAATGAAAGGGGCTTTTAATTACTTTTGAAGCCTGTATCATGGCACGTAAAGAAACTACGTAAAGAGTGGTAGTACATTACCATGAAGCATGTAAAATTCTTCTGACGGGCCATATCCAGGAATAGTAGCATGGTATTTTCCACATAAATTTTATGCAAATTGTAACACCAAAAAAAAAATATCTGTTTGTTTTTCTATCGCAATACACCTGACCATCCGAAACCATACACGATACGATAGTACTTTTCTCTTCACCTGTGATAATGTAATACTAGCAACATTTAGGCATCTAACTTTTAATACTTTTAAGGTGCTCTTGTCCTAGCAAAGCAACTTGCTTGTACCGTACAACATAAACAGCACAGCTAATGCGGGTTTTAATGTACTGGGCCGCAAGTTAGCTGCCCTCGCCTTTTTTTATTTCCTTCCTTCACTACCTAACCTACCATATCAAAGTGTTCCGTTCAAAGATAAAAGGGTGGCGTGTACACAGGCACCAGGGCACAGTAACAAGTTTATCCTTAAGGCCCACTTGACTACCGACCCAACGGTAGTGTCCAAACCACCACCATCTATGTAAACCTTTCCACTTCTCGTGATGCAGTAGAAGCGCAACAGGCGGTGGCAGGCGCACGGGAGACGATCATATTGGCGCTCGAGTGCAACAGGATAGCGCCATACCTTCCCTCTATCTCGCTATGGATGTTGCTATGCTTTCTAATAAACAACATCCATCCGTTAGCAGACAGGAACAGGAAGTGTGCGGTTGCCTCGCGGTGAAAAAGGAAAGAAGGGAAGGACAAAAAAAAAACTGGGACAAAACATACATGAGACCCTTTCGCTCATCACTCCGCGATCGTAAGCACGCCCGCTCGAATTCTCGTGGAATGCATCCATGAAACCTATCATGAGAGCATGCACATTATGTTATGAGATGTGTATAGGGGAGAGCTTTTCACACTGGCGGTGAGGTGATGCAGAAAGGGAGTAAACACTCTGTTCGCTGCTGCTGTCTTCCATACAACGACCATCAAACTCTGGGTGTGCTCCATTAACGGTGGCGATACCAGGAAACAGATGGCAGTATATGATAGTGGAAGGCGACTGCGGCTGATGCAGATATGATGCAGTCGCGATATGAGTAGCAACGAATGAGAAAAAAAAAACGAACCCACCTGACTATTTCAGAACGTATAGAATGGCAAGAAAAATGGGAAACTATGGATGTACATAAAGTCAGCGCACCGTCGATAGTCTATGCCGCGCGCGAGAGGCCGTTCTAATGCCGTTGCGAACGAAACGTATTTAGCAAAGCGCGGTGCGGTCCGAACGGCCGGTCGGCCGGATGGGAACGAATCCACCCTTGACCCCGCGCTCTTCCGGTGTGCGAAGGGACCGCGGGGCGGAAAAGGGATGACGGCGCGGTAGCATTATTTCGAATGGATGAGTTTTGGATCCTGCCCGGACGAAAGCTTTCCCCAGTTTTACTATCGAGCGCTGTTTCTCTGCCACGATACACGGGCGCTTGCCCTCTCAGCCTGTGCTGGGAATCCGGTGTTGTGTGCGATAAAGGCGAGGAAGGATCAAGGGTTGGGATGTTATTTTAGAGTAGCGAGGATTGCGTGGTACCGGGGTGCGTACGAAACAATTCTGACGCTGGGTTGGCCAACAGTTTGGGATAGTTTTGGTTGTGCTGATTAGCCGCCGGGCAATTCGATGGATTAATTTTCCTTTCCATCACACACACACACATACACACCTGGACACCAGATCTCGAGCAATGTTAAGGGAAAACATTGTGAAATTCGATCAAGGGAACGAAATCAGCAGCTATACCAGCGCAGATAGAAACAGAATGGGAAGCGTAAGCCGCTCATTGCGGGTCTCCTCCGTTCGGAGAAACGGACTTTAATATTTAACGAACGGGCTGTGAAAACTTCCCCCGTTTTTCCCAGCATCTTATGTGTGAGTGTGTGTGTGTGTGTGTGTGTGTGTGTGAGTCGAGAAGCTGGACGAGGTTGAAAAATCAGAAGTAAGCTCGGAAGAATGATTGGAATCAACGAATCGAAAAATCGATTTCGAACGTGTAGAAGGGGCAGGGTGGGAATGGTCGTTGGCACTGTTTTTATTATCACACCTGTCCCGAGCACCCGGGAGCAGTTTTTGCTTTTCCATCACAACTCAGCGCTCGGCGCGAGAATGGCTCGGTATTCGGAAACCATCAAATCGCGAAGAAGCTAAGATTTTGCGATTTTTGTACCGTATTGCTGCCTTTTGCCTGACCCGCACCAGGTTTAAATGTACCAGGCGGCTCCATCACTTCCCTCTCAATCGCTCAACGCCATCTTGATAGATCGCATCAGCCATGCGGGAACAGTCATTCTATTTCGATTCCGCTCGCGTACCGCTTTGATCCGCCAGCATCCTGTCCCGTGAGGTGTCGATAATACGTATGGACCCAAGGGCCCTGATTTAATCGATAACGTTAATGTGGAAATATGTTTGCGAGAAATGTTGTGGCCCCACTGCTTAGTAGCCTGGGCAGGGCCTGATTATATTGCAGTGTTTGTTTCTTGTTTTTTTTTTGTTCAGAGAAAGCGCAAAAATTACAGCTACATGCACGCAGAGAAACAATGTAATGCTCCTTACGCTAAAAAGTACGGTTCAATCGCAGCTGCCCTTGGTTGGTGGTTGCTGTGGGAGATGATGGATATGAAGAAGCAGAAGGCGGCAGCAGTAACAGCAGCCTGTTGCTTGGATGGGCGGATAACAAACAACTAAACCCCACATCAAAACCGCCATCTTCTTCAATCCGGCCATCCGGTGGTGTGGTACGAAAATAAAGTATGATTGATTATTATCGTTATTACTATATTACGAAGGTATTAGCCGCCGATACTATTTATAGCACGGTGAGGCAAATAAATCAACAGTGCCTCACCCCCGCCATGTTTGCAGCTTCATTCCTCTACGCACACACACTCACACACACCCATATATACACATACATTGGTACGGATAATTCCTTCCCAGGTGGCCACCTACGCACAGAAGGTCAGCTTTTCCTTCTGTTAACCACACAAACAGACACATACATGCACATACGAAAACCAACCCACCAACCCACAGCGAGGATTGTAAAAAAGAAAACATCCTCACCACCTCCTCCCATCGCCCACCATTTCACGGATGATTTGTGGGTGAGGTCAGCTTACACGGGCGTGTGGTTTGGTTTGGTTTGGCTTGGAACCCCAACCCCAAACCCAAATCGCTCATCGTCCAGGACCGCCAGGATATCGGACCCGGTAGCGCAATCTAACGAGGCAGTGTACTGCCTCCTCGACCGCTGTGGAGGAATGCTACCAAGAAACTCTCAAGGCAACGAGATGGTGGACGACGGGAGAAGAAGGTGGATATGAAACAGAAAACCATTTATAGCGCAAATGGGCGTGTGTGTATGTGTATGTGTATGTATGTGTGAGGGAGAGATGATTACTGAATGTATATTATGTACTACTTGAGGCCCGTCGCTGATGTGGAGACGACGATTTTTGGCTGATTATTAGCCCCTGAGTGTAAATGTCCACCTCTGTTGCGTTTGTGTGCGAATGTTTACGGGTAGGTGTGCGCGTCCACCATACCCCATACACATGTTTTGCTGCTGTGTATGTGTGTGTGTGTGTGTGTGTGTGGCACAACATTGTTGTTGCTCCTTTCATGCTACTGCTGCTACTGGCTGGATAATGGTAGTATGGTCCAGTCTATATTTACCTGAAGCGATATGCCTCGCGCTGCTTTCTGCCACTGTCCGCCGTATACCGGGGTCCACTAGTCGCTTCTCTCCGGTCGTTCTACAGCTCGTCCTTATTTTCCACGGCTGAGGGGTTTATCTCGCTGGTGACGCTAACGGGAACTGACTTCACGGATGTGATGCTGTCATTGGCCGTATCTTGTGCGGCAGCTGATGGATCTAAATGGGGCACGTACGACATTGAACCACTTCGGTGCTGTTGCTGCTCATTCATTTGTTGCACATTTTACTCAACACACACGCGCGCACTCTCGCACATATACGAACATTGATTCACTGACACAGATGCACGCGCGTACGCACGACAGCTTCCTGGCTAATTTCTTCGTAGGTCACGCGGAGGGAAGATGGATACGATACGAAGTCGGTGATAGGCTTTGCCTGGCGCAGATTGTGTCCGATAAGAGATGAAAACATGCCTCAGATTTCCACGCCAACCATGTGTGCGGATACACTGTTTGTTGTTGTGCGTGTACTAAAGCACTACTGAACAGAACGCGGAACTTCACTGTAAACTGAGATGGGATTTTTGTGCATACAAACACACGCTGGTAAGGTAATTGTCGTTTCTATAGTAGTCACAAGCCCTTGAGGCCAGCGATTTGAAGTTATCGTTCTGAGAGGCAACACTTCAGCAAGATGATAAATATTCCTCAGCGTGGACACTACAGAATAGGACGAAAACTGTTTGACACCATGCGCCACTACGACGCGACAGCAACTAGGCTAGTGCATGGACATTTTCGCTACACCTGTGGAGCGGATGAAGACCTGTGTGCCTGTATTTCGATGTGGTGTCCTATCCCTCGGCAGCTGCTGCTGCAGATCTGGTATGTGTGAAGAATCCTGAATGTCCGAAACAGTCGGACCGTTAGTAGATTGAGCTCCTCGCAGTGTGCACACTAATCCTATTGCTGCGTGACGTTGTGATTTTTATCTTTGAACTTTAGTGGCACTTAAAAGTGAAAATGTGTTACCGTGTGTCTACAGGGCTGCTGTTAGTGCAGTAGTGCCCCAGGAAAATCGTCACCAGGAGTGATTCTCCTGTGGGACATGCGCATCAGTTCCGCTTCTCGCAGGACGAGAGACAACGGTAAGCAAGAGCGAAAAGCAATACATACACGCTAGACCGTGGCGTTGTTTGCTGTGGAGCGAGCGATAAAATAAGTACGAGAGTTTAGATCCTAATGGAGCCCTGTTGCGCTGCTGCTGCTACTGCTACTACTGGGCAGGAGGGGATTCTACGTCTGTTCCACCGCAAATACCCTTCCTGCGAGTAAACGCCATGCTTGTGCTCAGTACGGATTTGAAATTCGATTAAAATCTGATAAACAAACGGAAAATGAGCGTAACAAACGTGTTGTGCGGTCATCATCAGCAGCAGCGTGGTCAGTGTTGATGAGAATATTTTACACTTTGCGTTTAACTCATTTACTGTGAAATTAGGATTCTTCATTCCGATTGGTGATATGATGGTGGTAAGAGCGTTGGGCTAGTGAGAGACGAAGAAGACTTATATATGTGCCTGATTGTCCTTGCAGTGGGCCATGTGATTGGTACAATCTAATTGATTTCCGGGTTTTGTTTGTGCGTGTGGGCTGATGTGCATTGTTGCACGCTGCGAACAAAGAAGAGCTGGAGCGATCATTTTCCGCTCGTTTAGAAATTTCCTGCTTACATTTGGGTATGATTCTGACGGAGTGAGGGAACGGTTGGGGTGTTCAAACAATCAAATTACATACTATTAAAGATAGGATATAAGATTTAAAGATACATCAAGGATGAAAGTAGTGATAAATTCAAACAGCATTCAACAAGTGGGAATAAATAAAACCAAACAACGAATTCTTGAGAATTTTCCAGCAGTTCAATTGGGTCGGGCAAGAAGCCAGAATAATAATTTTTAGCTGATTGAAATCATTTGTTGGACATAATTTATTTCAAGTTGTTTGAAGTCAAAAACAAATTCAAACATTTTTTAATTCAAATTAAAACCCGACCCTCGCACAGTGTGCAGCGCCTGCTAACGTCATTCGCGAATCGGGCTGTCAGTCGCACCAAGCTGTCAGCATAAATGACATCCTAAAATCAACCCTGGCATCACTGACAGCTTTTTGTGTTATGAGAATTGGACGATAGGAAACGAAAGGTGCAGATCTCTGAATTTCGTCTACTCTCAAGAAGTAAGTAAAAACGGTCATCTCCTTCGCCAATCCACCGTCCAATTCGTCAGCATCTTCAACCCATCGAGTGCGAATTTTGTGGTCGAAATCGTGCGTACCATTGCTAAGTAGGTAAATGTACTCAATGTTTCCTGAGCGATTTCCCTTTCGATTGGCGGAGATGAAAAGTGATGTTTATGTTTGCGGCCTGAAAAATTCGCTTACTCATGGGAGTGGTCTTTGTAGCGGGCGTACGCGAACGGTGTGGCGGTGGTTGTTGCTGCAGGTGCGTGCTTTAAATAGAATACACACACGATTCAGTTTCTGTCTTCTCTTTTCGGTGTGTTCATCCGATCGTCTTCGCAGCGCAGCAGAGGGATGTCACTGAAACCGCGCAGAATAGTGTTCGACGAGGTCTGGAAGGACCTGCGTGAAACCGTCCAGCAGGTGATCACACTGCAGGGCATCAAGCGCGATGTCTGGAGCAATCGATTCATGTAAGCAACTCGGCCAACCCTGTTCCACAGAAGAGAATGTGCTGGTCCCTACCTCCCCACAAAATCCCCCACTCTCACGAATCTAGGCCATGGACATCAATACCGCTGGCCGGCTAACTACTGTGACAAAGACGCTTTGTCTTTGCCGTTCTTGGTGTCCTTCCTTGTGACAGTGTTATTTTATTTTCGCTTTCTCTTTCTAGCGACGTGTACGAAATTTGCGTGGCCCATCCAGAGCCGCTGGCCGATCGGTTATATTTGGAGACGAAAACGTTCCTAGAGAATCACGTACAAACGCTGCTGCAAGAGCGAGTTCTAATACCGGATGCGCAGAATACTTCCAAGGATGAGTCCGGCACTGGATCGTCGTCTGCATCGCCATATCTGCTTCTGGAACGTTATCATGAAGTTTGGATGGAGTATAGCCGTGGATCGCAGTACTTAAACCATCTCTATTTGTAAGTCAGACTCGGAACGCGGTGTGTGAATGCGGAGGGCAGCGTACTGTAACTGTTTATTGCTTTCATGTTTTAGGTATCTCAATCAACAGCATATTAAGAAGCAAAAGCTAAACGAAGCTGAAGCCGTCTACGGTTGCAGCAACCATGGTGATAATCAGGAAAAAATGGAGATTGGTGAGCTGACGCTTGAGATCTGGAATCAGTACATGATACAGCGGCTGGGTAACGAGTTGGTCGATCAAATACTGAGCGGCATCAATGCGGAAAGGATGCACAATACCAGCGGGCAGTATAACAAGAGCACGGAGGTTATACGCGGCGTGATACAAAGCTTTGTGGCTGTGCAGGAGGATCGACGCAAGGGCTCGCTCAAACTGTACCAGGAGCTGTTCGAGACTCGCATGCTGGAAGAGAGCGGTCAAAACTTTCGCATCGTCGCTAGTGAACTGCTGCAGGTAAGACCGATGGTGGATACACGAAGGAAAAAGTTGATTTTAAATTAATCTTGCTTTTCTCCCTCTTTGCAGGTTTGCAGCGTAAGTCAATATATGGAGAGAATAATCAAAAAGTTTGAGGAAGAGGAGAAACTTGCTAAAATTTACCTTCATGAAAGGTAGGTAGTGTCAACACTTTGGGTTGTAACTAGGGCAGCCACCTAACACCGTTCTTGTTTTGTCTTCAAGCTCCCTTCCGAAGCTGCGCAAGGTATGCGAGGAGGAAATGGTCACCAAGCACATGAACTTCCTGTACTCTGAGTGCAAGGAGATGGTTGCGACGGAGAAGAGCACTGATTTGCGGAATCTTTACATCCTGCTTAAACCAGTAACGGACGGACTGAAGCGACTGATCGAGGTGTTCCTGGAGCACATCAAGGAGCAGGGCAAGAAAACGATTTCCTGCATGAAGGGCGATTCGGTATGTCGCGTACATTGTGAATGAAATCCTTCTGAAACCAAGTTGAAATGCTTCTGTTTGTCCAATTCTACAGGTACATATACAATTTGTGGAAAATATGCTGGACGTTCATCATAAGTATGAAGTACTGATACACACGACGTTCAAGTCGGACCCGCTGTTTCTCGGTGCGCTTGACAAAGCGTGCGCTCGTATTATCAACGAGAAGCACAGCAATAATCAGGTATGCCGCAGTGCCGAGCTGGTCGCCAAATACTGTGATAGCTTGCTGAAGAAATCGAAAACGACTGAAGGCGAAATCGATCAGAAGCTGACGCGCAGCATCATCATCTTCAAGTACATCGAGGATAAGGATGTGTACCAGAAGTTCTACAGCCGCATGCTGGCAAAACGGTGAGAACGGGAGAACCCGGTTTAGGCGAATAGGTGTGTGCTGTTTAACGTCATTGATTGTT
Organism: Anopheles epiroticus; assembly: GCA_000349105.1. NCBI lineage: Eukaryota > Metazoa > Arthropoda > Insecta > Diptera > Culicidae > Anopheles > Anopheles epiroticus. The sequence continues at coordinate 523,972 of KB671931.1, read as the reverse complement.
TTCTATTTTGCCAGATTAATTCATGAGCAATCACAAAGCATGGATGCGGAAGAGCTGATGATCAACAAGCTCAAACAAGCGTGCGGGTACGAGTTCACCAACAAGCTGCACCGCATGTTTACCGACATCTCCGTGTCGACGGATTTGAACGCAAAGTTTAGCAAATATTTAAACGATAACAAACATGAGACTGGTAAGTTATCGTTGCTTCATTTCTTCTGCCAGCTTTTTCAGTATAGAAAAGTGTCATCGTAACGCATCCTTTGCTTTTTATTCCTCGTATCCTTCGGGCAGGCATTAACTTTTCCGTCAAGGTGCTGCAAGCCGGTGCGTGGCCGCTCGGACCGACGCAAGTCGTGGCCTCCTTTGCCATACCGCAGGAGTTTGAGAAATCGATCCGCCTGTTCGAAGAGTTTTACCATATCAACTTTAGCGGCCGGAAGCTAACGTGGCTTCACCACCTGTGTCACGGTGAGATGAAGCTATCGTTTGAGAAGCGGAACTACATCGTTACAATGCAGACGTACCAGATGGCGATACTGCTGATGTTCGAAAACACGGACAAGTACACGTGCAAGGAGCTGCAGACGTCACTACAGCTGCAGCAGGAAATATTCCAACGGCATTTGCAGAGTCTGGTGGAGGCGAAGATTTTGCTGCTGAATGAAGAGGTATTTCTAGCGATGGTTAGATGGTGACGTAATGATTACTTTTGTTTCTCATGCATGAAATGTGTTATATTTGCTTTATAGAAAATGAATGACGACACGGAGGTTAGCATCAACGTAAATTACAACAACAAGCGCACTAAATTCAAAATTACCACCAACCTGCAGAAGGAAACACCTCAGGAGGTAAGTGTCGAATGGTGACCCCAATATATTTCTCTTATAGTGTCTTAATACATAAATTATTCAACTTGTGTGTGCTCCATGCTCGTGGAAACAGGTGGAACACACGATGAATGCTGTTGATGAGGATCGAAAGATGTACCTACAGGCAGCGATCGTGCGCATCATGAAGTCTCGAAAGGTGCTACGACACAATACCCTTATTCAGGAGGTCAGTGAAATCACCTCGGGCAGCGCAACATTAGTCACGTGGTTTAACGCATTTTCGTTTTCTCCCTGTTACGCTGTACAGATTCTTTCCCAGTCGAAGGTTAGTTTCGCACCAAACGTGTCCATGATCAAGAAATGCATCGAGTCGCTGATCGACAAGCAGTACATCGAACGAACGCCCAACTCCGGCGATGAGTACAGCTACGTGGCATAAGGTGTGTCTCTGTGGTTTCGTGCTTGTATGTAACTGTGTATCTGACACATCCCCGAAATTTACTTAAAGCGCACTGGGGAGCAGGGATACCACGGGTGGGAAAAAAACTAATGAATTTTTCAACAGAAATAACGGTTGAAGGAATGCGCGCCCCCAATATGTGTGAGCCTTTGCCGCCTGGTTGCCAGGAGGAAGCTGTTTATGAAATAGTTTGATCGAACCAGGGAATGAAATGATGGATCAAGTAATACAGTGCTGAAAGTAAACAAAATACGCATAACTATTCTTACGTGTGATGATGGGAAATGGGGAAAAACACCAAACCGACACCAACCAACCGACCAACGAGAACGCAGATTCTGTGTGGCAGGTTTAAAATCAATCCAAATGTGTTATGGTTTAATGATTCATCAAGATGAGAAAAAGGCCGTTTAACGTCACAGTGGAGCAGAGAAATAAGGAAATTTCGATGCTTTGGTGCGGATGAAGCCCATTTTCTAAGTAGTTTTCGGTTGATCCTTTCATGGGGTAGTAAAAACGCGATTGTAAACGTGTTTGTGTTAATCGGGCGTTCTTGTTTTGTGCACGTTCCTTCTTTCTTTTTTTTTTAATTGTAAATACATCCTTTCGTACGTGTTCATGTTTTCTTTAAAGAAAAGCGACAACAAGAATGAAGCGTTTACTTATTTGTTTATTTTTTAAGTTTCTTTTTTATTAGCGTTTTATCATTTAATCAGCATTATTCGGACTAAAACCTTAACCAGAAAACAAAACAAAAGAAAAAAAAGGTTTGGCTCTCTCCCTTATATAGCTTAAAATTACTAGAAATATCGTTAGCAAAAGAAAATCCCATAATACTTTCCCTTGGAATAAACGGGATGTACGAGTCTTGGTTTCCTCATCCAACCACCGTCCCATGCACACAAGTACGCTACTTAACGAGTGAGTAATTAGAGGATTTGTGTTGATGTGGCAAGAGTTCAATGAGTGTGCTGAATGTTTAACCACAGCAATGAGGGAATAGCGAAATGCAACTATTTTGTAACTCGGTGTGTAGTGCAGCTCCAACCGACAAAAAATGCACCTCCCCATTAACGGCAATACTTGATACAACTACAGTCTACAGAAGACTGAAGAGTACGTAACTTGCAACCGCATACATCCAGAACAAGCCGCTAGATGAGCCGAGCACGGCGGCCAAAAGCCATCCCAGCAAGGAGAAGACCAGCACCTGGAACACAATATCCACCACGAACAGACTGTGGAAGAAGAGAACGACATTTAGATATTAATTCAAAACAGGAAAAACAGACGGCACAGCCAGCCATAGTGCGTGTGTCCTTACACTTTGTCCTTTCTGCGGGCGGCATCAAGCGATTTTGGTTGCTCGTTGTTCAGATAGCGCCGAACGCCCTGCGTCAGAAAGACAAAGTACTCCGGCCATTGCAGCTGGGCAATGTTAAAGTTGAACAGCTGCTTGTCCTTTTCCGGCAGCGATTGGGCGAGCTGTTGCGTGGCCGGATTGTGATACTTCCACTCGGTGAAGATGAACTTTTCCAGCCGGTTCAACGATTCCCAAACGTTCGTGTGAAGTCGCATTAGCCTGTGGAAGAAGAAGAAAAAACGGTGAAAAAGGTGGAATCTATCAAAGGACGTGAAGAACTTACATAGGGCGTCCACCGGTAAGCCGCAGCACCAGATCCAGCACCAGTGCTGGTAGAATGTGCACAAAGATGGAGGCAAGCTTGTAAACCCATAGGCTGGAGACGAACTTCAACCGTGGATACCTATGAATGGGAAGCGCGGAAGAGAGCAAAGATTAGTGCTCCAGAAGGACAAGATCTTCCAAATGCAGCATTCATACATACCAGATGGCCGATTTCAGCGGGTACTTGTGAAGGTAATCATTCATCTGATCAACCACGGAACGCCATTTGAATGGATTGGACGTGCTGGACGTACAGTGGAACACCTTCACCTCCCGGAAGCTGCGGAGACCAAAAAAATAAGTCTTCAAGGGTCTGGCAATCACGGTGCTCGCTAATTGCACTCACCTGTTCGTACCCATGTACCAGCCCAGTACCAGCGTTTGGTTGACGACCGCATCCACCGGGATGTAATCGTAGACAAGATCCACCCCGACAGGCAGTCGACGAATAACACCCTTGGAGGCCCCCATCAGAAAACCTTGCGGTCCATTCTTGGAGATGGTCCATCCAGGGGTAGGTTCCTTCCAGGCTCCCGTAACTAAAGGTCAAGCGGAAGCGACGAGTTTGTAATTACGAAAGTACGCTAAAACTCGCAAGCAAAGACTACTTACTCATGCTTGGCCGAATAATGGCGCACGGGAACTGTGCCGCATGCTTGTTGACCTCATGCTCCGCCAACTGCTTGGTGAAGGTGTACGCATTGGGATGGTCTTTCAGCAGCCTAGCAGAAACGAAACGCATGGTAAGGTAAGAGAATCTTTGCAGCACGTTTTTGCGTGCTCCACTTACTTGGGCAGCAGTTCGTCGAGCGCTGTATCACTGAGCGTGTCCACCAGATCGACCACCTTCTGTGCGCTCTCCGTGCAGGGGTACAGCTTCTCTTCCGCTTCCGTGAGGTACGAATTGACGTACGCGCTCGAGATGTGCACCATACTCTGCGGAAATGAGCCACGATAAAAGATGGTTTTTTGTAGTGTTACCCATCGATGCAAGGGGGTTTCTGTTTTGCTTCGCTCACCTTCAGATTTCTCATGCGCGTGCACAGCTCCAGCACGCGCTTGGTGCCGAGCAGATTGATGTTGACCGTTGGCCGCAGCGTCGCCTGAAAGTCGAGCGTTGCGGCCGAATGGATGACAACGTTGGTGTTTTCCACGATCATTGCCTGGTCGGCGGGGGAGAGGCCGAGAAAATTCTCCCCCACATCGCCCGACACCGGAATTAGCTTCTTAAAGATGGCGTCCGTTTGCGTTTCGAGCAGTTGCTCAAACACCTTGCGTAAGGGGGAAGTTAAGAGCAGAAGAATAGAGTTATGAAAAGGCAAGGGACGTGCAGAATTTGTGGCTTAAAATGCTTACCGCGTTCTTTGTAAGATCCTTTAGTCGCTCCTCAATCGCTTTGCCCTTTTTCGGGCGCATCAGCAGGTAGATGCCACCGATCTTAGCGAGCCATGAAATGGGGGAGGAAAAAAGAAAAACAGCCGTTACACTCAATCACAATCTACCTTGTTAGCCGAAACGCTACCCAGTTTAATGTTTTACAGCTACGGAATAAATCGATTTGCGATATTATTTTATTATTGCACCTTTATTTTACGGTCCATGCAGCGATGCAGTTAAAATCAGCCGTCTGTAAAAACGGGTATATTAAAAACAATGCTACCACCACCCGTACAGGGCGATCGTACTAGGGTGTTCGGCGTGGAACCAATACATTTGTATTCGAAAGTAACTTTTCTTGGCCGGTTGGCAGCAAATGGGAAGGAAAAACAAACTGCAAAAAGGCATGAAACGATTATGAAGCGCCAACTGCGTACTCACTTCCCACGTGGCGCACCAGCAAGTGGAGCGAACAAATCGTGCACAACTAGCAGGCATAGTGTTGCCCTTCCATGCCCCATGCCGGCAATAATTCAAGGTCAGAACAGGCAATGGCAGCGAGAAGAGATTCTGCACACAGGAAGCGGAGTGAGCCAGATGGCAGTAAAGTAAAGCCGTTCCAACCTTGCCACGCTATTAGCGTCGAAAGATAAACAAAACAGAAAGAAACGCTCCGAACGGTCAGACACCATTCCACCTTAGCCGTACCGTCCCGCCTCCAACTCTTCCCTTCCAACGGGAATGGGAGAGGGCTATTACGTAGGCACGTTCAACTTCACACAACTCATTGACGCGTAAGATACGCCGTGTCATGCGCATTATTCATTAGGGAGGCATTCCATGCGGATTGGGTAGGGATTATTTGGACTTGATGACGTTGGTAGCGATGCGATGGAGATGGAGGCAATGGCGAAGATTAGATTCACCACCGAATTGGGCAGATGCGGTTGGAAGACGAAGATTGCCAGCCATGCCAAAGAGGTCGGTCACGGTGCTGAGAGCGAACAAGAAAAACTTTGTTTGGAACAATCCAATACACACTGTACGCAAAGTACGTAACAAAACTTTTTTTTTGTGTGAGTGGCGATCAGAGGGTCCGCATCAATAGGTTGGACGCGTGAATCGTCTTACGTTATGATCTTCAAGTAGCAAAGCATGACGATCATGCAACGTGCAAGATTATTCAATAGCTATTCCCGCCGATGTTCATTGATAGTTCTGCAATGATCTACACAAATCGTTGGCAAACAGTTGCAAATTGGGGTTTGGTGGAGTTGTTTTTCGCTTTTCTATTTCAATCGATCAATTACTTACCTCCGGTGCAGAGCGCAGGATCTTTTCGATGATCGCAATGCCGAGAAAGCCCGTACCGCCCGTCAGAAAGACGTACTTGTTTTTGTAAAAGTTTTGCACCTCGCTAGTCATCTTGCATGTGTTTGGGTTTGTTACGTTTTGCACTTCAAACTGTTCTTCAAAATAAGGATTTACTGTGCAGTCACACTGAACCCTAAAAGGCACGGTAAGCAAACCACGGTTTGTTATTTATCTTTCCCGACGCTCTTTTCAAACGCTCGAACTGCTGCTGCTGCTGCTGCTGCTGCACGTGCCTCGCTACTGAGCGCCGGCCAAACACGGACTGACTGGTCGATGATCTAAGTGTGCCAGGCGCAGTTGCTACGGACGCGATGCGATCTCAGCGACGCAACACTACACTCTAATTCCCTGCGCGATCGGATTCGCCCCAGCATCGGATCCGGCAACCGATGCGTCCGCTCACGCGTGTGTGTGTGTGTGTTGGTGCGTACTCCTCACGCTGTCGCCCACCGTTTTGTTCGCCCCGTCTTACCGGTGGAGCTGGTTTTCCAAGCACCTTTGCACTGCACCACACGCACCGCAAGAAACCTGTGACAAAACGGACGGACGGACAGACGGACGGACGGGTCGGGGCGTAGGGTTTATGTAATGGTGAAAGTTAGCTAACGGAACGAACGATTTCTATGACCACTAAAGCGACGTACCCTCTTGATCTGTCAGCGTTAGATTCGCAGGGTGCGCAGTGCGAAGGGGCGGGAAAAGGAAAATAAATGATCTTGAGGTTTAGGCTGGGGCAGGTTGGGCTGGGCTGAGCCCGGGAAAGCCGAAAGCGAAGACCGATGGAAAGGCAAACGAAAAGCACGAACGGCAACCGAACTATGGGTGGCGCAGCGTTAGTGGAACGAAGGGGGATTTCTACACCGCTTTTCCTACATCGAGTGACTAACGTTGTTTTTTTTGTTATCTCTTAGTCTTTCGTTGAAGCTGAATTAAACATTCGGAGGGGTTCGCTGTGAATATTTGGACAGGGTTTATTCATCGAAATCACTACACTAGCTCTGGAGCGCGATAAAGCTCTTAAACGGTCAAGCACACGCACACACTCGCTCGGGGGGCTGATCGTGCAACGTTTGAGTCGCCGGGTGATCGGATGAAAACTGTAGACGCAGGGATGAAGCCGACCAGGTTGATCTTGGCGAAGCGCTCATGCAACAGCAGCAGCTTCCGTCAACAAAGCGCACAAGGGAGAGGCAGTTAGAGAGGGAAAGAAAGAAAGACAGAGAAAGAGTGCGGGGTATGAAACGGCGCGGGAAGGCGAAGGAGTGATACAATCAATCTTCGGGGAGTTTATTTTGGCCTCAGTAATAATTATAAGCGATAACGCTGATTTGGTTCTGCTATTCTTCATTATACAATCTCACTCTTTTTTCTTTTTTTGAACAACAAATTTTTTACCGGATACAGATTAGATCTTCACCAAAAAAATGGATTAAAATGTAAGAAAAAATGGCATATCTTTTCAATTTTACATAAATAATAACAAGCGCAGACTTTGAAAAGCATGTAACCACCTCGGCCGTTTGCGTTTGACATGAAATCGATATGCTGCTCGCAGTTTCGTCAAGAAATAGGGGTTGTTTTGACGTTAAGTTTCGTTAAGTGTAAAGTATGTTCCCGCAATAACGCCATTTCTACAAGACGCAAAGTTCCGTAAAAAAACACACGCAAAACCTCATTTGCTAGTAAAACATTTATCGTTTTTTTATTTAATTATGTTAAAACATTAGTTGAAATTAATTATCTAATTTAGTTGCTTATGGAAAGGGACAATAAAGTAAAGAAGTAAAATGAAACAGTACAACCTTGGGTATGAGGGACTCTTCTATAATTGCATCCTGCCTACGGTAGAATTTTTGAGAACCCTCATTTTTGTACATTCAGTAACTTCCATCAGACTGCGTTGTAAAGCCCATGGAAGAGAGCATTTTTCTGCAGGTAGTTTGAAACAAATAAACCACCATAAAGCCATCGTTTCTGCAACCACAACCAAATTTAAATGAATGTTGTTTCAGTTACTTAGAGGCATTAGAGGTTTGCTGCGCGGAATTCTCTCTTATCCAGGATTTTTCTGTAATTCAAAGTGAAACAAAAAAAAACCTATCTCATTCAAGAAACATCCCTCCCGCAACATTCCCTTTTGCGCTTGGTGGAAAAGATACTTTACGAAAAAAAAAACACTTTCTAAAAACAAAACGTCTTCAGCCCAACCACCATCTGCGCACACAAACACACACACACTCTTTCTGGCACGGAGATTGGTAGCATAATTTTTGTGTTTCTTCCACTTTCGATCAACAAAAACAACCCCAATTAGTGCAGCTATGTGCTTGTGTTGCGCTCCAGACGTGCTGGATTTAACTCAAGAACCGCTGTAGAATTGAATGGTTCCAACGCGCGAGGTTCGGCGAGGGGCCTTTCTAATACATCACCGTTTTCGTGCGACAAAAGGTAAGCCATCCGATTTGGGTCTCCCTGTGTCTCAAGCATTGGCGTTTGAAGGCGTCGCACCCGTTCGTTTGCACACGAAACGTAAGCGTAAAACTGTAAATAAACGAAGCGGAAAGACACCCCGACAGCGTTTTGTGCTGCAGCATACGTTAGAAGCGCCCATTTGGGCGCTTACGGTGTGTTTTGTAATGTTTGCTCGAGTGGGGCTGAGTGAGAGAGTGAAAGAGAGGTGCGAAAAAGGCTTAGAGGGTTAGAGGTGTTTCTTTCGCATTTTGGGTAAAGTGTACAGTTCGGAAGGTTATGAGAAGCACCCGATTCCGGGGCCAAAGCAACAATGGTGAAGGACGCACGGCAAACGCTGCACGGGAAAAATAAAAAGAGAACAAAACTTTAATGCTGTACCGGAAAAGAAGTGCAAAAGAGGGTGTAATAAGGTAGAAAAGAAAGTGCTGTGAAGTATCAATAGTTTGCTCGGAAAATACATCCCTACACACTGTAACCCCCATTCCCTGTAATTAACGCCCAAGTAAACACGGTTGACAGGACCGGGTGACTTCAACGGGAGATAAAGCGAGAAACCTTTTTTCGCAGTGCCAAGCAAACTGAGCGTGCCGAAAAAGTGTTAAACTAATCGAAACTAAACTAAAACACAAATACACCACAACATATTAAGCAGCACATTAAAATTTGTATTATATTTTCTGCACCTATTTACACACGCTGAACGGAATATATCACACATTTTGTCTATTGCCATCGCCGAACTACATCGCTCTGTACATTGAGCACGATATCAAATGCAAACATACTCTTCCTCGGTTACAGGTAGCTCTGCAATTGAAGAAACATGGTGCTAAAGTGTACGCTATCAGTATTGTTTTGTAGTTTAGTGTTTATGGTTGGTAAGTAACTTAAAGCGAGTGATTGTAAGCGAAAAACAAAACGTCTTTTGGAAAGAAATGAGCAGTAATACAATCACAATCCAAATAACACACACTTTACTGATTATGCAAAAATAAAGGAACGATCACCGCCCAACTGCTGGACAATCGGTGCTATCTGGACGGTGGCGGATCGGCCGTCAACTTCTTCGCCAACGAGGACATCACGGTCGGTGCGGTGGTGGGCAGTCTGCGCGTGCTGGGCGACCCGGGCAAGGACATTGTGCTGACGCTGCGCGAAAAGGATTCCCCGGTGTACATTGCGCCCGGTACGAAGGATCTGATCGTGGCGAAACCGCTCGACAAGGAGGGCCTGATTGGACCGTCGGCCGTCTTTGTGAACGTGATCTGTGAGCGAAAGTTTTCCGACGATGCGGTAAGGATGAAGGATGACTTTAATGAGGGGCTTTTTTGTTCGGGTGCACTTAAACGCGATTGATTGATTTTAATGATCGACAGGGTATTATCATACCGGTTAACATACGGGTGACGGACGTTAATGATAATGCACCGGTGTGGATCGGCGCCCCGTACAAGCTGAATCTTTCGGAAGTGACCGTCATCGGGACGAGGTGAGTGTGGCTGTTTTGTCTGCTCGGTTCAAACATTCATTCCCTTAACTGCTTTTCAACAGAATTCTTCAAGGCATCCGAGCGCACGACCTGGACCAACCGGGCCCGTACTCGACGGTAGAGTACCAGACGCTCCCCGGGCCGTACTCCGACTTTGTCGCGTTCGTAACGCCGCTCGAGGGAACGCTGGTGCTGAAGAAGTACATCGACTACGAGACGGTGCAAAACTTTACGGTCAAAATACGCGCCCAAGATCAGGGCAAGCCGCCCAAGTACTCCGACACGTTCGTCACGATCCGGGTGCTCGATTCGGACGACCAAAATCCCAAGTTCGATCGGGACGTGTACTACGGCCAGCTGCTCACCGGGCAGGGCGACATCGCGATCACGCCGGAAACGATCCACGCCGAAGATCAGGACCGTGGCATTCGGGCCGACATACGGTACTCGATCGTGTCCTCGAACGGGGCGGAGGATGCGCTCAACTTTGAGATACACCCGACAGCGGGCACGATACGGCAGAGGCGCACGCTGCCCCCGGCCCAAGCCCGCCAATCGCGCACGATCGTCGTGAAAGCGACGCAGGTGGACAATCCCGACCGGTACGCGCTGACCACCGTCATACTGGCGGCGCCGCAGGGCAGCGAAACCGGCCCGCTCGGGGTGCTCGGGGACCGGAGCGTGCAGCCACCGGTCGGTGGGGCCGAGTTTGTGCGCGGCACGTTCTACGCAACGGTGCGGGAAGACGCTAGGCCAGGCACGAAGGTGTCGCAGCTGACTGACCAGCACGGCGGTCGGGCGCACAACGAACCGGTACGTTACAGCATCGTCGGGTCACCGCTCGCCCAGGACCAGTTTCGGGTCGGACCGGGCGGTGAAATCATGCTTGCCAAGCCGCTCAACTATCGTCGCACCGCGCAGTACACGTTTGCGATCGAGTCGAGCTCGACCGGGGTGGAGCGCAGCACCAACACGACCACGGTCGTGATCGACGTGCTGCCGGCAAACATGTGGGAGCCCCGGTTCCGCAAGCCGTTCTACTCGTTCGCGATCGAAAATCCGCTGCACGCCCAGCAGCTGCCGATGCTGGTCGGCCGCATCGAGGCGGCCGACGGCGACCGGACGGACGAGCTGACGTTCGTGCTGAAGGGCAACTACAGCAACCTGTTCCGCGTGGATCCGTACGGCAATCTGTGGCTGGTGTCGAACCGGACCGATCTGCCGCTGGCGATGCGACTGCTCGCCACCGTCACCGACTCGGGCACGCCGCCGAAATCGGCCACCGTGCCGGTGGTGGTGAAGCTCAGGCCCGAAACCGCTTCCCTCACGTCGAACCTGCTGATCGTGAACATTGTCGTGGCGTGTGCGCTGGGCCTGCTGCTGATCGGTGGGTTCGTGCGCTGTGTTTACCGACGGCGCAAGCGAAAGGTTGCGTCGGCCGATCAGCTTACCGGCCATGGTGGGGGAGCGATACCGCCGCTCAAGCACGGCGTTGACTCCGGTCGCTTTCTGCTGCAACGGTCCGAGCAGCGCCTGGGACTGCACGGGAATGGCGGCCGCCAGCTGGGAGATTGTGCCGCCTCCTCGACGCTGGGCAGTGACAATCAGGATTTTCTGGAGCACGAGGGTGGAGGTAAGGAAGGCAGTGAGATGCTTCTTTACGGCAGAATTCAAATGAACTCTGGGCAATTCTTTATCACAGAAAACCCAAGACGATCGCAGATCCACAACACCAGGGCACTGGACCGGGAAGAGCTTGCAGGGCAGAATCTCAATCACCTACTGCTGCAGTGGCAGGAAAAGTACGATGAGAAGGTATGCAAGATAACGATAGTCAGGTTTTCTGTGAGCGAAAGATAATCGTAACATAAGTTACGAATGGAGTGAATATTTCGATGTATTAACTTGAAATCGTAATACCTATTTCAAGGCAACGTGTAATGCGGATTGCATATCAATCAGGCGTTTGAGGTAATCATGCTAAGAAGTAAGGCATGGTTTTGTAGTGCGGGTTGCATATCTTTTAGCACTGTAATTGTTACACTCTGCAAGATATGCAACCCGCACTACAACATTGCCTTCGGTTGATCTGATGTAAAAGCTTCGTTTTTCATACAATTACTTCATTATGTAAAGTCTTTTTTAAGTCTTTTTAAATCATTTAAATGCACAAACAGTGGTTTTAGCCTTTTTTTTCCGTTTGCCTCATCTTATATTACATCCAGTTTTTAATTTTCTTCACGCTTTATTTCCAGAACAACGGCACGGAGGACATGTCGATCGACGACAAGTTGATCGTATACTTTTGAGTCTAGAAACCAAAGTTTCACCCGCACCAAATCCAACGATTCTAAAAACTGTAACATTAGACTGAAACCTGTACTCCTGAAATCACGCTCCAGAGGTTTTCTTCTGGCAGCAACCTACGAAAAGGGCACCGTTTTCCCTCCCGCAGTGACAAAGTCTTGAAAAATTCTTGCCAAACGTCTTGTCGATTTGGTGTCTGTCCGGTTTTCGCGGGCGTTACTTGTCTTATTTATTTTACACTTACAACGATCCTATCTGTTCCACTCTTGGATAATAAAGCTAGCCGGTACGTAGTGTTATTCGTACTTTGTAAACTGTTCGATTCGGATATGTGTGCTCAAACTCAAGAACGAAAACGCAACGGCGGGAGGTACGCGTTCATTAAAATTGAAGACATAATTTATTGTTTCCCCAACCGCCTTATCTTGCTATCGTTACTCTAGTCCTCCCATACTCGCTTGTTCCCTCAGTCACATAGACGCACACTCACACAGTCTCCCCTACTACGACACCACCACTTTCCTCGGTGTCATCTTCACCCAAAGACCACCCCTCGCCCGTAACGTCATGCGGAAGATAGGCTGAACCTCCTCCTTGCCCGGGGCCGGCGACAGGTGGAAGTTCTGCAGCACTCGCGCAATCACCGTCTTCATCTCGATGTACGCAAACTTGTAGCCGATGCAGTTGCGCGGGCCCGCACTGAACGGTATAAAGGCGTACGGGTTCTGATGTGGTGCTCCGTCACCGAACCGCTCTGGATCGAACCGTTCCGGGTCGGGATAGATGTGCTCGAGCCGGTGCGTTGCGTACGGCAAAATCATGATTTCCGTACCGGAGGGTAGATTGTACTTGCCAACCCGCACGTCTTCACCGATCTTGCGCGCCATCAGTGGAACGCTCGGGTAGAGGCGTAGGCTTTCCTTAATACAGGCCTCGAGATGGCGCAGCTCGCGTATTCCTTCGGCGGACGGTGGTTTGCTGCAGTCGGTGCCGATGTGTCGCTCGATCTCGTGGTAACATTTCGCCTGATGGTCCTGATGGCGAGCGAGCAGAAACAGGGTAAAGGCAACGGCAGCCCCAACGGAATCTTGACCCTGTTGAGAAGGGATGGAAGAACATGTTGAACAACGACTTGCAGGCAACCACTGCTAGCTTATAGCGTGTATCCTTACCGCCAACATGAAGGTGCACGCCTCATCGATGATGTCATCTTCGGTAAAGTCGGGATTTTCGTTGGAAATCTCAATCATAAAGTCCAGCAGACAGCGTCGATCGGACGGAGAAAGTGTCTTCAGAATTTCTCGACGACGACGAATCATCTGTGGAATGGAGACAAATCATTAGAACTGAAGCAGCACGAGAAAGACATAATATATCGTACCTTCCTAGAGAAGTCATCCAGCTGCTTTTTCTGGTTGAGCTCTGCTGTCGCCGCATCAGTTAGCTTGTAGATCGAGTTAAACAACAGCCACGGATGGGTGATACGGTACGGTGCCACCACTTTACCCCTGTGAAAAGTTCATTAGGATAAGATATTCGATATTCTTTTCCAGTTTGCCTTTTACTCACTGTCTGAAGGGAGACTGTTCCATCTCTTTCTTATCGACCGATTTCACCGGCACTCCCAGAACAGCCTCTGTAGAAGTAGGGGGAAGCGTTAGTAAAGGCTCCAACATCAAAAATACCCAAAACCATTACCATTCAGAATGTCCAGCACACAGTTGTTCACGTACTCGGTCACGTTCAGTATCGTTTCCTCCTTCGGCAGCTTGTCGATCAGTGACGAGGCACTGTCCGTGAATGTGTCGATAAACTTTTCCAATATTGCTATGTTAAATGAAGGTTGAATCAGCTTCCGATGAGAGCTCCATTTGTGTCCTGGGAAGTGGAGGCAGGTTCTGGTTAAGCACTCTAGGAGCACTGCAAACAAATCGAATACACCTACCGCTGCTCGTGATCAGTCCACGACCCAAGAAGTTGTGCAGCAGCTTGTAAAACATGGATTTGTTGGTGTGCTTCTTCGACGACAGGATCATCTTCAGATCGTTCGGATCAAAGACAACGAACATTGGGAAGACAAATATCCATACGCGTGCCAGTGGGCCATAGTTTTTGTACGCTTGGGCCATCTCGCGGGAAATAACTGAAGAAGAACAGACCAATAAGCTTTCATTTGGAATTCAAAGAACCGCGCACAGCAGCAGATCACTTACGATCCTTCCGGGCAATGTCCAGACAGTTACCGATGACGGGATAGGCCGTTGGGCCGGGCAAACGGAAGGCAAGCGTGCATATCTTCAGATAGTCCGAGAAGATGTACAGCAGACCACATACTAAAATCAGCGTCAGATAGGTGTAAAGCTCCACGGCGGAGGACTTTTCAAGCTGTGGGTAGAAGTGGAGGAAAGCATTACTTGTCTATTTTTTGGGGTGTTCCACGTCAAGAGTCATTAAACTGTGAGGAACAAATCATTCTCCAGCAAGAGTATGATTCCGTTCCCGGAACTGATGATTGCATTCAAATGAATGTCTATAGAAACAAGCAATTCACATGTCCGAATTCTGGGATCGCCACATCGATTGGAAAAGCAAATAATCGGTGTTTGTGTGTGAGGGCTATTGTTTACAAACGGACGCCGGACCGGGTGGTATGGACGCATTGACCAAAATTAGCAGTCAACTTGAATTTCTAGCGGAACATTGCGTCGCAGTGATGCAAAAACGACCTCTCATATTTCCCTTGAAAATCACGCTCGATCATTTACCGGGTGCATATGTCGACACGATTGGTTTTCTTTAACATATTGCATTACACTTACGGTGTGGGCCATCCATTTCAAAAACGATGGTAAACAATGGCCTCTTCAGGTCGGTACTCTTCAGGCAGTTTGTGTGCAATTCACCTTCCTAAAGAAGCTGGTCCATTGCACAACCCCGCCGCATACGCTCGTAATGCAAAAGATCATCGATCATGTCGGTTTTGGGTACTACAAGCCAGAGTCACCTTTTCTCCACGCCTGCCTTGATTGAGGCGATAGAGAGTGAGAGCTCAATGGCATGATTTTTTTTCTATTAATTCTCCTGAGTACACATCCACTCATGGTACGTACGCTGATCAAAGGAAACCATGCTTCCCTGCTAGCATCTTGTGAATTCCATCTGTTCGATCTGGTGAAACGTAATTCATAAGGGTTTTTTTTTATTGCTGACGATCATTAACGAAACAATTGCCGAAATTGAGTTACCTTGAAATTAGACGAAAAGTGGTAAAGTACTTTGGGCTTGGTCGATGAACTGTTGCGTACGTTCTCTCGGCAGAGAGGCTTGTGTATGTCAGTGTTGGCTATGATCAAGGTTGTTTTCCAGCCATGTCATTTTCAAATCTTGTTACAGAGCATTGATTTTCAGTTAGGTTACTGGAGCCGAAGCGAATAAACGAAAACTTCCCAGCCGAAAAGGACGTTATACTTAGGCAAAACAAAATAAAATATCTAAGAAACTATCATAAAATTACATTCTGAAACAAATTTAGAAAAATCTATCGAAGTTGCTGTTCATTAGCAAACATTAGATTACGCGTACCACGAATGGAAAGCATCTCGCAACTCGTTGGCGTCATTCGCATATTGGTGCTCCTGTCAAGTGGCTTCCCTATCGATGGCAATCGAAGCTAAAACGGTAATGCACGCCTCCATCACCGCCACCGGATATACCGAAACTACACATCCTTCCCTTCCCGCATCATATGCAGCTGTACGCGCTTTACGCTTACGCTTCTTGCTACACGAGCACTAGAAGATTTTGAAAACGATGACAAGTGGTGCAAACACAAAAAAAACCATCGACAGCGAAACGAACGATTCTTTGCAATGGTGCTAACTGATTGACACGATCGGACACGCCAGCAAGGGGAAGGTAGCAGGGCAGCAAAAACCTGACGGAATGATCATTCACTATTTGCAGTACCTTCGATGGGTAAATCGGGTGGAGGATAATTGCTGTTTATTGATAGACCGATGAAGAGTAGTGGCTCCGTGTGTATTTTGGCACGTAAGCAGGTAAGTAGCGAAATCATGGTAGAACCTGCGTTTTTTTGTTTGTTTGTTTGTTTGAGCTCGGAGATCTAATGTGTCGTAAATAGACGTTTCAATCGCTTGCGCGTGGAAATGGGTCGAATCGATTTGTCAGGTTGCATTACGTTAAACAATCGTGTAATACGATTTGAACGTAACCATGCACGTACCGAAGAGTGATATGCATGGACGTGAGAAATCTGGCATCATAAAGAAATGGTTTTACTTGACTGCTGAGAAACAGAATATGGGAATTAGTAGGTTGAAGATTTGCACTACATTATCTAACTAGCACTAATCTTAGCTTCTTAATGGAAACAGCTAGTCGAAGCTAGTCTTTAATCCAGTAGAGTACATCTACAAAGGATGTGCTGATGGTGTACTAAATCATCTGACAGCTGCGATGGCTGACAATTTTTATCAGCTGTTGGATATGATTAAGAGCGAACTAATCTTTATAAAAAAATAAAAATACAAATAAAGTAGTTCTTATAACATCTTTAATAAATAAACTAACTCCATGCCGCATTTGTGTAACTGGAGCAGGGAGCCACTTATATTTTCAAGAGTAACAAATGTTTGTTGTGTATTTTTACGAGATTCGCTATCAATGTGTAATCTTCTCTCGCCTATCATGTTTAGTTTTATTAAATATATTTTATATAGTATAATGGAAGAAAACTTCAATCCTGAACTGGAAAATCACTAGTGTGAGGTATATTTTTTACTAAATTAAGACCAAAAACTGTCCACATTCGTATAGCTTTTGTTATTTGATTGGGTTTCGTACAGTTTAATGAGAAATATATTCAAAAAACTGAATTGAATAAAACTGAATCGATTCCAACTGGGCGAAATGGTAATCGACCCGCTGTTGAACCATCTGATGGCGAGATCTCCAACGAAACCTCATTCAAACGAGAATCTCGAAACGCTGTAGTTTCCGTTTGAAAAATGTTTTTATATTTTATAATAGTAAATTTCAATGAGTGTCCACACGGCATGTTTTACATTGCTGTGATGCTAATGACGTAAATCTCTTATAAGACTCGAGCACAATCCTGCTAAGGGTACACCAAGTTCCTTGATATCAATCAATTTCTTAGCTTAGGATGTCTTTCTTCAACTTGTTGGTTGTTGCGCCAATTAAATATCAGAAACATGCGGCAAACAGATTGACGGTCTTACGCCTGCCACGCCATACAAAAGATTTTTATGTTCTGGGGCGCTTGAATCCACCTTAAAAATAGCATCTATCTAAGAGCAACAGATATAATCGATAGATTTGTGTTGTCTTTATGGACAGAAGTGCCGTGGGAGTTCTCGATGGTTGGACGAACATTAGAAAGACGATGAGGGGTTAGGGACGTCCCTGCTAGAGGGTTTTAGCATTCAGGTTTCACTGCATTCCATCGTGGATGACTTAGAATCATCCATTTCGTAAAAGAAAAGCACAATTTTCGTTGAAGTTATTTCGCCATCACTCTCCCTGCTCTTGAACCTTCCCAGTATCAAAACAGACACACACTGAACGACAGTCCGTTTTGCCACATATCGTAACACAAATCACCAGGTACTTATCACAATCCACCCGTCTCGTGCAGTACGTCCACAGCATTCTAAATGAAACCACACATCCTCTGCACTGTTGGGTAAGCAGCTGGGTGGCGTACACCGTTTTGTTAGCAAATTTTTCGCACATCGCCACAACCATGCAAATCACAGCCCAGCGCACAAGATCGTGCGTGATCTCGCAGCCTAAATGGCACTTACCGCTTGAAAGAATGTCATACTGGACAGCTAGTTAGGAGCGCGCCACGGGCCACCCACCAAAACCGCACACGTCTGGGACACTACGGTACGGATGGCTACTACCGGGTTCCGATGCGTTCCGACCTGCTCCCGGCGGCTCTTGTGCGGAAGATGTTTCACAGTACGGCGGAATAGAATTTTTACCGATGCCTGCGCACTGTGCCGGTTACGTGCCGCAATTATCACCTAGAAGCGATTACTGCACGTACTTATATAAAGTTTCCTGTCCGTGCGTACTGGTCCGCGTCGGGACAATTGTACAGGCCTTTTGGCGGTGGAGTGGGGATGATCAAGCCATCTGCTGCCGGTGGGAAGCCTTCGTACGTAGTTCTCATTAGAACACAGGCGTAAACGTGCCTGTGGCGATCGAGTGGCGATTCGTTTTGCGTTTGTATTGACATCGACCGTCGATAGACATCAATATAGAGGGGTTGGTTGGTAAAAAAAGAAACCCGACCAGTCATGAACACATCCCTTCTCCTTCGGTGCGCCAAGATCCTCCAGCAGAATCTTCCTACAACGAGCGGAACGCGCGCTGCTTGCTACCGAAGAAGATACCTGAACGCTTCGAGTGGGGAAACATGCGGAAAAGGATGCGAAACAAAAAAAAACACGTAAAAGCAACTCAACAAAAGCCAAGATGGAAGGGAAAGAAAAAAAACGGAAAATCAGAAACAAAAAAACAACGTTGCCTTCCCATTGAGCAACAATTTTGTTTATTTACTTATTTACTTGAACGCTCGGGACGGCAGGCGCAAACATGGCAAAGATTGGTTCATTCTGTAATTTGTGTGAACAGCTCTGCACGGGGTAAGCATGGTGCTAGGTGCTCACACGTCCTAATATCGCCAGAACAGAACCTCCCCCCAGTGGGGTACCTACTTCACACGCCTGCTTAGTGCTGTGCAGACACTGGCACATACGAAGTGGATGGGATCGCGCACCCACCGCGGATGGAGGATCGACTTTTTTGCCGACTTTTTCGGTACACTTACAGCTTCCAATGATTCTTAGTTTAGCCTTACCGTGCCGATGGGCCCACATAGGTAACAAAGAACCTCATGCCTCATGAAGCCGGGCTGATGACCTGTAGTGTCCTTTTTTTGAAGTTATCCGCGCTGAGGGCAAACAAGTGCCAAACGATCTGCGCAAAAAGTCTGCCAAAGTTTACTTTACCAATTGGGAGCTGTTTAACTGTGGTGCGAGGAAATAGTAAAAGGGTAGGATGCATGGTAGTTCTTTGCTCATCCAGCTCAACATAATCCTCACCCCTCGCCCTCGTGGGTAAACATAAACAGAGCAAAACGGGACTTTTACGGTGCGCTGCCTACATTTGCCATTTAACTTTAATCGAGTGTCGCACGAAAGCTGTGTAGTGTAGATCGACAATGATGTTTATGTCAAACGCGCGAAACTACGCGGTTGTTTGTAAACGGTACAAACGGTAATGGCCAAAATTGGGGCACACTGGGTGAAGTGTGTTCACCCTGCATCGTTACATAAGCTGGCCAACAATTGAAGCCATTTTTTTGAGGATCCAAATAAGAAGATCGGTGAAGATGAGCTTGCTTCTGAAAACATCACGAGCGTAACATTGAAAAGGAATTGTGCGCCGATTGGGTGCAAAGCCGGAAAATGTGCTCAAGGTTTAGACAGATGGAATTGTGATTGCGCCATCATCACAAGGATTCCGAGCGATCGGTGATCGTAATCTTATGTAATTGTGATTGATAGTTTGGTGTGCAGAGTAATCGCTATTATACCATTCTGTTCTTGGCAGTAGATAAAATCTTGAGTCATTTGTTTCCACAATGCCGTAGCCTTGATCAATCAAACGTAGTATGACTGTCTGTATTCAGCTTACTGGATCAATTATTTAAGACTTTCTATCTACGGGATAGTGGAAAATTTAGAGTTTCCTCTATATTAATCAGGTTGCAGGTACGTGTAAAATGCGTTTTGAGCTAAATGTTATCCCTAATGAGAATAAAAGTAACATCTCTCTCTCTCTCTTCTTGGCCCGCTCATTGCAGAGCACGTCTGCAAGACATGGCCAGGTCGCCAATCCGTTTCCAGGAAACTCGGTCCAGGGCTGCAGTTCTCCAGCCACGGTTGCATCCGATCTCCGACAGGTTGAGCTCCACTTGATCCAGCCAACGAGCTCGCTGTGCTCATCTACGCCTCGTGCCGAACGGGTCGCT
>KB671931.1:467249-500664 GCA_000349105.1 Anopheles epiroticus | reverse complement strand
CCGTCCCCTCCTGCATCTGCTCCATCAGCTCCATTCAGGTGTCTGTTGAAGTAGCACTTCCACCTGTCGTAACTGACTTCCAATAAAAGTAACATATCCATATCTATATTCAGAGATTCAGATGCAGCTTCGTGTTCGTCGATAATGGGTGTAAGTCGTTAGGTATATAATAAGAAGACTCCAAGCATAGATATCATGTTTTGACAAACTCGAAAATGAATCAAAAATAGTCGCAGGTCTTAACAACATATCTGTCACGGGGTTCAATTCCGGTAAGTCGGAATAACTATCATTCTTTAGGCACACCTGTCAGTCATAGAAAGCCAAACTCGTGAGCGGTTTAAGCAGGCCTTGACTTCTCTACCGAACAACCGAAAACACATAATGATAAGCCGAGAATTTGACTTATTCACAATCTCACCAGTGAGTATATTTTTTATTATCTAAACAACATCAAAAAACACAAAATCCTGACGATAAACGTCGTACAGTTACAGTAAAAAGGAACAACCGGCTTCACAAAAACAAACTTCTTAAACAGCTCTAAAACCTTACGGGCTAAAAGTTCACCTCGCGACACACCGCCCCACCCTAATCCTCCTCCTCCTCATCCTCCTTTTCCTCTTCCACCTCCTCCTCTGCCTGCTCTTCTCCTTCGGCCGGTTCCGGTACCGGTTCCTCGACCACCGGTTCCGGTTCCGGCGTCGGCGGTTTCGGCAGGACACGCGGGGCTTCGTTCTCCACCACCACATCGTCCATGCGCTTCTTGTGCGTTTGCGCACGCTGATCGAAGCGCAGCGGGATCGACACCTGCCGGGACATCTCGACCGTCTTGACGTCGTTCTTAGCGATCAGCGTGTACTTGCCGCTGTCGCGCAGCTGCGGATCGTTGATGATCAGCTGCACCGTCGTGATCTTGGTGCGGTTCTCGTAGTAGTGCTGGTTGAAGATCTCGTACTTGGCGTTGCTCTGCAGGATCGGGATGCCGTCGTACATCCAGCGGAACGTCGGCACCGGGTTGCCGCGCACTCGGATCTCCAGATGCAGATCGTTCGTCGTCGGGTGGTACAGTTCTGAGGGGAAAGGGAGATCGGAGCGTTATAGTTTGAGATACTTACAATAATTCTTCAATGAAGAATCATTCGAATCACGAATCGAATCTTGTATCTGAGTTCTAACATTTATGATGATCAATAATCATCAACTCCAAGATTCATGAGCATCAAGATGTATGTATCTCACGAATCATAAATAACAAACTTGATGAATCCCAAGATTCATGAATTCCAAGATTGAATAACCTCAAGATTCTTCAATCCCATGATTCGTATATTTCAGAATTCATAGATCTCCAGTTTCATGGATCTCAAAATTCACAAATTCTAGGATTAATGAATCTTTTCAGTCGATATTCAGATGCATTCAGATGTTTGGTCCAAAACTAGGGGATACGATCTCCCAGCGCCCTTCAATGACTTACCTCTCAGCGGTGTGATGAAGGTTGGCGGTACCAGTTCCACCTCGTCCTTCTTCTCCAGCTCGAACACGGTGATGCGGCAGGAGTCAGTCGCCGTGCCGTTCGCCGTCTTGGCCACGCACTTGTACACGCCCGAATCCTCCACCTGCAGCTCGACCAGATCCAGCGTACAGTAGCCCTGGCGCGTGACGTCGCTGCGACAGCGCGGTCCCATCACTAGCGGTTCGTCGTCCTTCAGCCACGTCACCTCGATCTTTTGCGCATCCGAGCAGCAACAGTTGAGCGTCAAATTCTTGCCCTTCTTGATCGTGCCGCTGCGCAGATGCGAGATAAACTCGACCTCGATCGGTTTCTTCCAGCGCTTGACGCGCGGCACCTCCGGCGGGGCCAGGCTCTTGCCGCTCGAGATCAGCTGGCTGAGCTTCACCTTCGGCTGCGTGCCCGGCTGCGGTTCGCGCACCCGCGGCACCTCCTTCGGCCTTTCCTCCACCACCTGCACCTCCTCCGTCACCGGTTGCTTCGGGAGCTTGCGGCGCAGCTTCTTGATCTTCGGACCGCGCTTGACCGGCGGTGGCGGCGCTTCCACCTCTTCCTCCTCTTCTTCCTCCTGACCCTCTTCGCCCGCTTGCTCCTGCTGCTCCGGAGCAGCCGCGTCGGGTTGCGGTGTTTTCGCAGGCGTCGCCGGCTTCTCCACCTGCTCAGCATCCTGTTCCTCTTCCTCTTCGACTTCCGGCTCTTCCTCGCTCGTCGTGTCGCCGGGCACGTACTCCTCGTACTCGCTCTCCGCATCCGTGTCCGTCTCCCACTCCCAGAACCGTTCTGGCGTCTGGCCCTTCAGGTAGTACGAGCCGTCCTCCAGGAAGACAACCTCCCGGTGCTGTCGCGGTTCCACCACCTTCTCCTCCTCGTACGTCCGGCGCTTGTCCGCGTGGTGCATGTGGTACATCGGCATGGCCGCCGCCTTGCCCTCGAACCGCAGCGTGTACTTCAGCTCCTCCGTGCCGAAGTCGTTGCTCGCCTTCACCATGTAACGGCCGTTGTCCCGGATCTGCGGGTTGTGGATGCACAGCTTGTGGATGCCGTGTGGCTCGCGGATCTGGATGAACTTCTCGTTGTGCTCGATGAGGATGCCGTCCAGGTACCATTCCACCTTGATCGGCCCGGTACCCTTGATCTGCGTCTCCAGTACCAGATCGTCCACACGCAGATCGTAGTGCTGCGTCATGCAGCGTACGTATCGCGGCGGTTCGCCATCCGCCACCGGGATGCGGACCGGTGCAGGCAGCACGTTCAGCCGGCAGCTGCCCCGGATCACCGCGCCCGACTTGTCCTTCACCACCACCTCGTAGTCGCCGGTGTCTTCGCGGGCCGCTTTGGTAAACGCCACCACGCCCGTGCCCTCCTTCGCGTCCGACAGGTTCTTCATCTGCTTGGTGAACTCAATAGGCTCTCCGTTCTTGTACCACCGGAAGTCGGCCTTCGAGCCGAGCACGGTGCAGAACAGACGTACTGGTTTACCCTCGACGATGTTGATGTCGTGCAGCGTGCTGCCGAAACGCAGAACCGCCCGCGCATCGACCCGCTTCGCCTCGTCCGGGTTGAGTTCGGGGAAGAGCCTCAGGTACCGTTCCTTGCGCAGTTTGTCCTTGTCCTCGACCGGTTCTCCTTCCACCGGTGCAGGCACGTCCTCCACCTTCGGCGGTTCCGGCACGGGGGCTGGAGCCGCCGTTACGACCTGCTCCTCCTCCTTCTTTTGCTCCTCCTCCTCGACGACCGGCTGCTTGACGCGCTTCTTGCGCATCTTCTTGATCTTGGGACCACGCTTGGGTGGTGGCGGTGGAGCCTCCTCCTCGTCCTCGTCCTCATCCTCATCCTCGTCCTCGTCGTCCGCTTCGACTGGTTCGGGCTTGGGCGGAGGCGGTGGCGGCGGCGTCTTGATCAAAAAGTCGGGCGAAGGCGACCGCGACGGTTTCTTCTCTTCCACCACGGGCTCAGGCTCGGGCACCTCCTCCACCGGAACCTCCGGCTCGGGTTCCGGTTCCGGCGACACGTACTCCTCGTACTCGCTCTCCGCACTCGTGTCCGTCTCCCATTCCCACAGATGTTCGGGCGTTTGGCCGCGGATGTAGTACGACCCGTCCTCCAGGAAGACAAACTCTCGGTGCGGTCTCGGTGCCGGTTCCGGCTTCGGCGGCTCCTCGTACACGCCGTGCTTCATCAGGTTCGGGTCGTGGTACGCGATTCCGAACACATGACTCTCCGCAATCTTGCGCTCCATGATGCGCCGGACGCCGTGCCGCATCATGTCCTTGCCGACGACGTTCGACGCTTCGCACGCGTACTGGCCCTCGTCCTTCGCCTGCGGGTCGTGAATGGTGAGTTTGAAGACGCCGCCCGGCTCACGCATCGTGAAGAACTTCTCGCCGGTCGGGTCCTGCAGATCGATACCGTCCCGCAGCCACTTGACCGTCGGCATCGGGTTGCCCCGCACGTTCACCTCCAGCACGAGATCGTTCGTCTGGATATCGTAGTGCTCTGGAAGGAGGGGACAAAAAAATAACGTAAACGTATTAGTTGAGCGATTGAGACCCGTGCGCGGGTGGCCAAAGACGCACCTTTAACGTTGCGCACAAAGCTCGGCGCGACGTGCTGCTTCTCGGGGATCGGGAACACGATCACCTTGCAGGTCGTTTCCACCTCGCCGGCCGTATTGCTCGCGGTGCACTTGTAGGTGCCCGAGTCGCCCAGCTCGGCGGAGATGATGTGCACTGCGCCGACGCCCAGCTTCGTGTCGTTCTTCACGTTCTTGCTCCACACGAGCGGGATGTTGTTCTTGTACCACTTGATCGTGGGCTGCGGGCCGACGCACGAGCACACCAGCTTCAGGTGCGACCCTTCCGCCACGGTTTGATTCTTCAGATTTGCCTCGAAGTACAGCTTCTGCTTCACCTCCAGCACCTTGTGCTTGGTCGGCTCTTCCGCGATCGGACCAGGGATACGTCCCTTGAGCAGACCCTGCAAATTCTGGCGCCACTGCTTCGGTTCCTTCTTCTTCTTGACGACCGGCTCTTCCGGGGCATCGGTGGCAGCCCCCTCGACCGCTGCCGGCGGTGCGTCCTCCGTGGTTGCTTCGACGGCTTGCAGCGCCTCTACGACGGCCGAGATGTCCGGCTCGGGTCCGAGCTGATGGGCGACAGAGGGCGCGCGCGAAACGGAACGCGACCGTGTGCCGTACACGCAACCGTCCTCTTCCGAGCGGGTGACCTGCTTGTCCGCATGGTAGATACCGTGCGTTAGCTGATTCTGGTAGAACTCGCGCCCCTTGAACGTGACCGAGTGCTTCAGCTTCTCCTCGCCCGCGTGGTTCTTGGCCGTCACAACCCACTTGCCACCGTCCAGCTTCTCCGGGTTGTGGATGCTGCGATAACGAAAGGAAGGAACTCGATTAACAATGGACCAACCGATGACTGATGTTTCTAACTCACCTCAAGCGATAAACACCGTCGCCCTGGCGCGAGATGATCACCCGGTCTGTCTCGTTGGTAAATTCCACGCCATCCCGCTCCCAGGTCAGCTTCGGATCGGGAACACCGCGCACGTGCACCTCCAGGATCAGATCGTCCACCAGCGAGTCGTAGTAGTCTGCCGGGAGAGAAAACGAGGATAAACGAGGGAATTCCACTTGAGCTCATCTTGAGTGGCAGAACAAAAGCCCCACACCCGGACCTACCGATGACCCGGGTGAACGTTGGCACCGTCTCGATGTCCTTCTCCGTCGCGAACACGTTAACCGTGCAGGAGCACTCAATTTCGCCGAAGCTGTTCTTCGCGTACGCCGTGTACTCGCCAGAGTCGGCCACCGTCGTCGGCGTGATGCGTACGCAGCCAAACTCCACCTTGGTGGCGTTCACCACGCTCTTGCTCCAGACGAGCGGTTTGCCGTTCTTCAGCCAGCGCCAGGTTGGCTGCGGCCCAGTCACACTGCAAACCAGCTTCATCGTTTTGCCCGCCGGCACCGTCTGATTCTTCAGCTTCATCTCCCACTGCAGGCGGTTCTTGGAGTCACGGATCACGAACGGTTCCACCGGACCATCCTCGAAGCGTCGGCGCGGCATCGCCTTGAACTTTGGTTTGGCGGCTGCGGCCGGGGCTGGTGCCTGTTCCTGTTCCTGTGAAGCTTCTGGAGCGGCCGGCGCGTCTGCTGCAGTGTCCGGGGCGGTTTCGGCTCCGTCTGCTGGTGGTGCACCGACTGCTGCTTCCGCTACCGATTCCGCTGGTGCCTGTGACTGGGCTGGGCTAGCCTGCTGCTGCTGCTGCTGGTCGGCTGGTGGTGGTGTCGGCTCCGCCGTCCACTGTAGATTGGCTGCTTCCTTCTCCTCGAGCCGTCTTTTAAAGTAGTCCGCATGCTCGATATGCTGCACGTGAATTAGCTTATCCTTCGACGAGAAGCTCACCTCGTGCGACACCTTCGCGGTGCCGGCCGAATTAACCGCATGGCACTCGTACACGCCACAGTCGGACGGGGCCGGCTTGTGGATGCACAGCTGGTAGACGCCGTTCGGTTCGCGGTTGATCAGCAGCTTGTCACCGAGCACAATGTCCTCGCCATCCTTCAGCCACTTGATCGTCGGCTTCGGGACACCGTGCACGTTCACCTCTAGCACGAGATCGTCCGCCCGGATGTCGTAGAACTCTGTGGGCAGAGAGGGAGAGACGTAAACGGGCGTTGATTACTCCACCTCTTCTTCTTCCTCTTGTTTATACCCTCCCCTCCCGCCTTCTACTCTCCCTCAGTACCTACCTTTGACGGCGCGCGTGAACGTGGCCGGTGTTGTCTCCTCCGACGGGAGTGTTATCACCTTCAGCACGCACGTCGTCTTGATCTCGTTGTGGCTGTTCTTCGCCGTGCAGGTGTATTCGCCCGCATCCTTACGCGTCACACCATTGATCACGATCTGCCCGATCGCGCCACTGTTCATCAGCTTCACGTGATCGCCGAAATCGATCGCGCGCCCATTGCGCTGCCACTTGAACATCGGCAGCGGACCGTTGGCCGAGCACGTCATCTTCACGATCGCGCCCTTGGTCGTGGTGACGTTGTGCAGCTGCCCCGCCCACGTCAGCTTGTTCTTCGAGTCGCGGATCACGAACGATTCCGACTCGTACGGTTCGTGCTCGTCGACGACACCGCGCCCCGAGCGCCCACCGCCCGCCAGCCGCTCCTGGGCCTCTTTCTTGATGCGCTGCTCCTCGCGCTTGCGCTCCTCGACCTCCTCCTCGGTCAGCAGCTTCCGGTCGGCATTGGTAATGCCGGGGAGCCGCATGTACGGCACCTTGTCCACAAAGTCGACCGTGTGGGACAGCTGGCACCGGCCCGCCTCGTTCTCCGCGATGCACGTGTACCGGCCACTGTCCTCCGGCGTGGGGTCGTAAATGTTGAGCTGGAAGATTTCCTCGCCCTCGTACGTGGCGCCGATCCGCTGGTCGAGCACGATCGGATCGCCGTCCTTCAGCCAGGTGATGGTCGGGATGGACCACTCCTTCTGGAACATGATCGTGCACTCGATCACGAGATCGTTCAGTGCGTGGTGGAAGTAGTCTGCGAAGAAAATAAACAAATAAACGGGTGAAGGGAAGCATCGAGATGTTACACCACATCAGATGATCGATCTCGGGCTCGCTTGAACCACCTCCTAGTCTTACCTCGGATCTTCACGAAGAACGGCAGTAGACACTTGGGCTTGATCGCGTCGTACACCTTGACGCGCGCGACCGACGGTATCTCGCCGCCCCGGTTCTTCGCCAGTATCTTGTACTCGCCCGCATCCGAATGCTTCAGGTTCTTGATCGTGAGTGTGTAGAGGCCGTCGGCCGCGGACGTCTGTAGGTTGGGCGTGCGCTCGAGCGCCTGATCGTTCTTCAGCCAGCGCACCGTCACCTCCTGGCCCTCGACCGTGCACTGCAGCTTGATGGTGGAACCGGCCGGGGCGCTGCGGTCCGTCAGCTTGGTGAGGTATAGCGGCGGCCGGGACGCCTTCCGCAGCCGCTGGAACTCGGCATCCTTTTCCCGCTCCGTCAGCTCGGGCGTCCGCTCCCGCTGCTCGAACTTGATCATCTCGATCTCATCCTCATCCTCGTGGAAGACGCGCCACTGGGAGGGATCCACTTCGTCCACGGACATGTCGCTGTAGGAGTAGGATAGTTCTGACGATGATTCCTCCGTGTCGCTATAAGACTCCCCAGACTCGTCGCCCTCGTTATTTAAATCAGATTCCGGCTCGGCCGGTGCCGGTTCGGCGGTCGGCCCATCGGTACCGCTCGGTTCGGGCTCGTGCTCTTCGGTCGGACCGTCATCACCGAGCACTTCCTCTACGGCCTCAGCCTCACCCTCGATCACTTCACCTTCGGTCGCATCATCGCCGGTCGCCACTACGTCAGGATCCGTCGCGGCAACGTCTCCATCCGCGGCCGTCGCAGCAGGTTCGTTTTCGCGGCTATCTTCAAGCTCTTCGGTCGAAGTTTTTTTTTGTCCTCAGGAGCATCGAACGCTGCCGGCGGTTCCTCCTCGACCAGCGGCATCACCACCAGCTCGGGCCGCTCCTCCTCCTCCTCGATGATCGTCACCTCCACCGCGGTCGAGATGTCCTCGCAGGACGCCTCGTCGATGACGCAGCCGGACGAGAAGAAGAGCGAGATGTACTCATCCACGTTCGTCACGCCGCCCGACACGTCCATCACCAGCGCCTTGTCGATGATGGCCTTGCAGGAGGCGACCTGCACCGTGCGGTTCTCCCCGATCTCGAACGGTGACTTTTCCCGCACAAACATCATCTCCTTGCGGAGCGGATCGTTCACACGGAGGCGCGAGATCGAGACGGAGCGGGAGCTCCGGTCCCGGGACGGCTCTCGGGAGTAGGTGCCCTCGCGCGACATCGATCGCCCATCGCCCGGCTGCTCCTGCTCGGTCACGATCACCTGCGGGATCGTCTCTTCGCTGTTCTGCTTGCGCACCATCGTTCGGACGGTTCCCGGAGGACTCGCGGATACACTTACTGGCACCGAGTACACGTTGTTCCCTAGCTCTGCACACTTTCCCCTGCAGCCTTCAACTTGATCCTAGCTTGCACTCGATCTGTTCTCGATCTTGTTTCTGTAGTTGCCCACGTTCAAGGACCGGCGGCAGTCGTCGGTTAACTAGCGTTGGATGGCCCTGAACGGTGAGAATTTAAATAACCCCTAATGCGAACGATTTCATTGTCAATGACGCGGCGCTGTTCACTTTCTAATTTTAATCGAACCCGAACCCAACACGACACGCGGTGCCAAACTTTCCTTGCCCTAGACGACCACCCACCCGTTAGGCCCCTTTTTACCGGTAGGGGCAGCATCTAGTAAGATTCTTCCGATGCGGTGCCTCCCGTGCGTTACTCACAGGCACCAGGCGCGAACGAAAACGCAATCCGCTGCGTTCGGTTTCTAATTTTGGGCGGCCACGTTCTTCAAATGGGCAAAGTCAAATGGTTCATCGTAAAAAATGCTACTTATTTGCACTCGAGCACTTCCTTGATTTGTTTTTGGTGTTTGTTGAGTGTGCGTGTAAAATTGCGGACGATTGAGGAGCGTTTTTATATGTTTTGAATAAAATTATTTGTGTAAAATGAAACACATGTCTAAGGCAAATAATTGAACGATACTCTAGTTTCCGAACGAAATTTCCTTAATTAACGTACATTTACATTTACATGCTTTATGCCATATTGCCAGAACCTTCTCACGGGTTTTCATTGGAAGACATGATTTTTTTATTTCAAACATTTAGAAAAGCTTTCGTTCCAAATCGAAGCTTCCAAAAAAAAAATAACTTTACTAAAAGTCAATAACCACTATAAATAAAACAATCTAAAACTATCGTTTTACAACTTAGTGATTGGAATAGAAACAAATAAATGTTTTTTTTTTTTTAATATTTTTTCTTATTCACTCTATTTATTACTTGTTGTTTTGTTAGACTTGAACTTGAATTTTAGGCAAATCAGTTCAGTTTTTTTGTGGAAATATGAGAATCTAACAAAGTCATAGCTTTAAGTGTAATGTAATAATTAATTATTGATTGAAAAGGCTGGCATACAGCAACCAAAGACAAGGGCAGCAAAAAGGAACAGCAAATAAACACATTATAAGAACAGAAGCTTGAGCAGATTGCGTGCAAGCTTGTCGAGTGCGTGATTGAGATAAAGTTATTCTCCGTGTTCTCTTTAGAACCCATGTCGGACCCCAGACAATTGGTGTGGTTGTGTATCGATCGAAAGACACTCAGACCTGGGTATGGAGTAGCGACCCAAAGCAGATTTGAGCAACGTTCAGGGCCTTGTAAGAAGCTCGTGCCATAAAATCAAGGTGCATCTAATATATTCGATAAGGTTTTGACTGTTTACGTTGCTGCTTACACGATGTATATGCATCCACAACTCGTCTGCTTCTGCTAAAGCTTTAAAAAATGTATCAGTAACTTCAGTCCGCTTTTAGCTTCATAATGTTGCCTAATTTCAGCCCTCTATTTAAGACACATGCAAAACCTCAATATTTATCGTAAGTAATTGCATAAAAAATCTAGGGTGTTTTAATGAAACGATGTTGCACGTGTCGACTTCTGCAGGATCTGGGCGTAGATCGATACCCATCCTTCGATCGCTATATCATCAGGTGTGACTAGCCTGTTGTAGTATAGTACCAAAAAGCCATAGAAACCCCTGAGTTGTTATCCCATTCCGGCTCGCACAGGTCTTGATCAATATAGGTTGTTAAGGGCAGGCTTCTTATAAGCAATACTTTCTAGCCATTATTAAGGAAATACAAAAAAGAATTTATAATGTTGAAATGACTAGAGAAAACTTCTTACTTTTCATCAACAGAAACAGAAACTTACAGAAAAAGTTTCTGTAACGTATAATTCGAATTCATGATGAATTAATGTTCGTTTTGAGCAATCATTGTGGGTCGTATTAAAAGTTTCAACAATATCTATAGAATCTCTTTATCGGTTCATTGTGTTTCACAATTGAGTCCGTAAATTGATCCCAGCTACACCACGGCCCGCCTGCACGGTTAAGCTGTAAGCTCTGCGATTTGCTTTCATTTCCGCAACACACGCAACAGGAGAAAGTTCATGCAATCTGTCACCGAAGCCATAGCACGGTGAAGAGGAAACTGCCTCCGAAATCTGTCCGTCGGTTGGGAACCGAACAAACCCGCGCACATTAAACATTGCACTCTTGTTGGACACGCATGACGGTGCAATGGTAACAGCCAGCACAGCCAGCGTGATCCAATATCGTTACGGAAAATGGTCGAAATAGGGTAGGAAACTATTCCATAATTCAAAATCGAGTTAAAAATGGATGCATATTCATGAACTGCCTTTGAACTTCATCTTCTTTCTTAAAAGCGCACCAAAAATACAAAAACTTTGTGCCACGCAGGCTCCCTTCTAATTACTGCTGCTTTGGTGCTGTGCAAACAGGAAGGGACACTAACGCAACGTGTGCGTTACACAACGTTTCGGCGCAGAAATCCCTAAAAGGTGCATCCTGCCTAGTACAACCCGCTCACGCGCTCGTCGATCACCTTGATCTTTAAAAAGAAAAGTTAGCGACACGGCGTGGTATCGTGGCAGAAATTGCATTCGCTATTTGCCCACAGGTAAACAGTCTTGAGATGTCGCCGTCGTCGTCGCAGTTGTTTGGCCATTCCTTATGCAACTGTGCTTGCTGCACTTTCGTGCGATCGCATGCGACGTCCTCTCAGCACGTCTCGTCTCTACTATGGATGGGTCCGCAAGTGAAGCCTATTTTCCTCTTCACATTTTATGCCAGTGCAAACAACCAGCCACAAAGCTGCAAAAGGGACTGCGGTTCGAGCACGCGTAATGTTTTCGCGAATCAACTAGCATTGCAAATAAAATGGCACTCAGTGGTCAAGCGTTTGTTTTGTGGTTTTCCTTTACCTTCCCCTTTCCTCTTGCTGGTCTCTCTATGCAGGGCCCTTCGTCTTACAGAAAAAAAAAACAAACCAAACAGTCAATCGTGGTTCGATCAACAAATTCCCTTTTACCCAGTGCGTAAAGGGTTTGCGGATAGCTGAAAGTCAGCCGCGCCGGCCACTCGATCGAAGGTTAGGCCACTGCTGCGACACGACGATCGTACAGATGTCAGGGCATCAACTTGACAACGAAATTCCGCACCAACTGGTGCACGGCCCGGGCGCCCCTTGTAACTGGTGCAACTCTTGCAATGCTTGCAGAATTCCCTCTCTAGCGCTGATTCATTAGAGCGCGGTGCAGTGAACTGGCGCACAGACCCCCTCCCGTCTGGTGGGGCTGCATGCATGGATGGATGGATGGATGCTTGAAGGCAATGGCCAGCGGCAGAATCTCGACCACATCTTGGCGGATATGGACACTACTGGTCGAGTGAGCTACTTTTTCCCGGTTCACACCGGACGACCTTGTACTTGCCGATCATCGCTCGGGTGGCCCGCGCACGTTGAGTGGAAATGCAGTGTTTCCTTTTTTTTTTCATTTCCTCCACGTTTGTTTTGTGTGTTTTGACTCGCTTAATCGTTGGACATTAAAGGGCGAGCCCATCGTCGGAAGAGCATTTGAAGAATGTGACGAATGTTTTATATCACCTGGCACAACGTGGTGAAGGAATGTAACTGGTTTGCAATTTTCCCGGGTGAAAATGGCCAAAGTCAAAGCATAATTAAACGGGTTTAGTGGCAAAAAATTAATCCATTGTTTTGTCAACCAAGCGGTGCATCGTTCAGTTTGACGTAATGCTTTGCTGGCAATTTCTATTTTCTGCTCTTTCCCAATTATGTTTGGATTAGTGGTGTGCACTGATGGCGGCCAATTATGTCACCGAGCGGTTAAGATCGTGTAATTAGAGACGGGTCGATCGAGTTTTCCGCAAAAGCAAACCAATCGTTATTTGAAAGGGAAGAAATTTACCAAAGAAGACACACGTCTGTTATTTGCACACTATATTTTGCACATTAAATATGACTTTAAATAATGCCAATTGCCAAATGCTATGTAATAAGTGATATATTTTCTGTAATTCTTTCAAAAGAATCAGACTCTTTTTAAACTGTTGAATCACAAACCATTTCTTTTAACTCCGCAATGTTCGATTCATAGCACGGTTCCCTGATTGCACTAAAAGCACCTTTCAAACATAAGAATTTGGTTGCACAATGCTATTTTTCTTCTTTCTTCTTTCTTACTTTCTTACAATACTATTTTTAGAATGTTCATTAAAAATCGATCTATTTTTGTAAGGATCATTGATCGATAATCTTTTCACTTTTTGTAAAGGAAAAAAAAACGCATAAAGTGCCTAAATCACACAAACTAATCTTAAATTAGTACCTCGGCTCGATGTATATTTTTCCGAAGGATTATAATTTAAAAAAGTCTATTTTCAACAATATATTTTATTTCATACTTCCGGTACTTAGGTTTCTCTCGATTTTTCTCGCACAAAATTGTAAGAAACAAATTGTTTTAATTTCTTCCAGAATAAATAAAACTTTTTCAAATTTGGAAGTAAATTCTCTCATGGTTTATTGCCAACGGTTATGTGCGAACTTAAAGTTGCTTTAACCACATAAGTCATTTCTCCCACCATCCAGCATCAATACAACACCAACGTATCTGCAGCATCTGCAAAAAGCTCATGGAAATATATTTAGCGCTTGCGGTTATGCACCAACGAACGAACGATCTTGCTGCTAGCACTTTGGCACAGAGAAGGAATGAACCATTCTTTACCACACGGTGACATCTTTCAAACCAACCGCACCAACTTGTTGCCACAGAAAAGCGGCACCAAACGGTGCATTGGACCGATGATTGAACAAGGCTTCTCTATCTCTATCCCATTAATTTATCGATGTCATTAAAACAGGGCGGGCAAAACGCATTCGTACGACTCGGTTGAGCCTATTTCAACCTCAAAGTTGCGCAATCCCACAGGAGCGTGTGGTTTGTTTAACGAATCGTGCAGTAAAGGGTTCGGTTGGCACCACACGCTACCACTGTCACCACCAGGCGGAACAGCAATAAACTGTAAAATGCGGAATCGAAACGCTTTCGATTCGTTACCTCTCCACATCGAGACTTCGTGTGGCTTCGAGCGAACGGTTTAGGAGTGTGTCTAGTTTGCGCAAAAGCGCCTCGGATGACCTAGACCTAAAGCGCCAAAAGATACTCCAGCTTTAGGCAAAAATGGGCAAATCCCGAATGACGCAGCGGTAGTAAACGAAAATAAAACTGATATCCCCTTAATGTATTCATTGTCCGTGACACTGAATTCGCCAAAAATAGAGTTGCGGACGGGACGAGAAAAATGTCCAGAAGCAACCGTCGTAGATGAGCATCGATTCATCATAAAGGGAGATAATATCGCTTATCATGGAGAAGCGGAAGATGACAAACATATTTACCGATAGCTAGTCGTTTATCAAACTCTTTTTTCAATGATGATTTATTTTTAGGGGAGGATAGTACCTCTGGTTAATAGAATTATCAACAGCAGTACGATTGAGATAGTAAAAGGTGAAGCTTTCAAAAGAAAAATCGCCTCCATTAAAGGTGATCATTATACAACCTTTCCTGTCTGTCCACTGCGTGCTATCAACGGCGTGCTATATTCAAATGCATCGTTCGTATTAGGTTTTGAGAACAAGCCCAAAACTACACAAAAACTTGTTTCGAGAGATATTTTTAAATTCATTTACATTCGAACGATCGTGAAGGGAACAGTAAAAAAGTTGCTCCGGAGGGCCTAATGGAGATGTGGCAAGCTGAAGTTTGGAATTTGGAGCCTAAGCTTCTCACCAACGAAAATGCACCGACATGAAGCGTAACTGGTGGCTTGTTTCGCTTCTATTCGATGTACATCCTCTGCACTTTGCTGTGCACCAAAGATACCAAAGTGTGACGTCTAGACTACATTTAACATTAAATGTATTAAGCGGTTCCTGCTGGTGAGAACGTAATTGCGAGGGATTATCGCACTGACTCCCATTTAACGAGGTGTAACGATAACGTCTTAGCACCTGTTTTGCATGCTTCTCGTTTCATACCGTTCCACCAACTTATTTCCCGAGGCGTAAAGACTTACCTTTCATAGGCACCTCTACCACCACCACCACCACCACCAGCCGAAAACCTCCCAATCGATCGCTGAAATTATGCAATAAAAACCAAATTCAAAATCGAAATACCTTTTACCGCACGATTTGAATTTTTCCCAACTGGGCACTGCCTTGGACTACGGGCCCAGCGTGGAACGAGTTTTGCGGGCCCACAACAGCTTCAATTTCTGCCGGAATCTTCTGGCGCTCCAAGCGCCTGGAGAATGGAGCGAACAGCGTTAGTAAAACGGTCGTCCAACGAGTTCCCCCACCCGATACACGTGGTTTCTAACACACGCTTGCTGCGGTACATGCGATAAAACGCCACCACTTTCGCGCACCGTTGCCAGTGGAAACAGGTTTTCCGTTCCAGCCAGCTGACAGGATGTTTAAGTTCTAGTTTTCAGCTGTATGTGGCGCAAGCGAATGGAACGCGTCCCTTTGTTTCCATCTCCAGCGAAGATACTGATGCCATCCCATCACATTAGTGGGATAAGATAACCTCAACTGATATGCACGATCGCATACGCTTAAAGATGATCCTCTTCTCGCGCAAACGTCCTTCAGGTTTACCGTGCCGCTTTTTCGGTTGAGTAAAAGTGCAGTCATCACACAACACTCCAAAAAAAAACAACCAAAAAAGCACAAACACACGCGTGTTCAAACTTTTTCCCCAATGCCACACATGAATAATTCGAATATTTCAATCACACTCCACTGACGGTGGACGAACTGATGCGCGTTGCGCAATGCGGCGGCCCCCCTTTGACAGCTCTGCTGCCGTCTGCTCTAAACCGATTCCGAACCGGGTCAAAAGTGGCCACTCAAAATCCGTCGCTCTATGGTTTCGGCACGCCAGCGGTAGAGGAGGCCCGTTGCTTCGCCGTCTTTTTTTTTCAGGGCCATCAACCGATCGCGCTTTCGGGGCGGAGTGACCAAAAAGCCAACCTTTTGGGGTTTTGGAAGGCGGGAGGGTTGCGCGGGGGAAGTACTGAAGTGCGTCGTCGTGCGTGTTGGTGTTGGTGAAATGGTAAACTATTTTTTGGACAACGTTACGTAAAGATGCCGAGACCTGAGCATAGGCTGAGGGATGAAATGATTTGATCTCGCCGTGGGCCTCCTCCTGGCGTGGAACTACACTGCGAAGAAGTGTCTGAGTTCCAGCGAGCTCCACACAGCGTGCTCGGGCATCTCTGTACCACGATCTTGCTTGTGACATCTTCTCGCCACATGCCATAGTCTTACGGGAAATTAATATCCAGCACACTGTAAGAGTGCTGTTAGTGGACCGAATAAAGCTCGCCCACTTCCGGACGGAGGATGAGTGCCTCTTACGTCTGATCCAGAGTACATACGCATCTGGTCTGAGTCGGCTTTTCATTCAATCTTCTCAATCTGGCAAAACTGAGCCACCGATACGCCTGCTGAGATTGACCCTTGCTGCTGCGACTGCTGCTTCTGCTAAACCCCACCATCAATCGCCAAGGCACTGAAGGAACGCGGCACTGCACGGCAGCCTTCGTCGACCGCTCCGCGAGCTGCGGTTTCACCGTCAAAAGGGGGGTTACCAGCGATAGTCATAGACTTAGCGATCGGGCTGAACCGTGCCAGCAGTCTACGCTTGGAGCTTGGCGGAACCGGAGCCATCGTGTGTTTTTTTGGGGAGACTCGTGCCCCGTCGCGTGTTGTTGTTGGTCACTACACGTGTCGCAGGCAATTAAGTTCAGCTCGTAGCACGAACAGATCTTTCAGTATTGAGTGGTTGTGATCGTACTTGTTTGTGTGTGTGTGTGTGTGCGTTGTGGCATAAAATTTGCGGAAAACTTTGTGGGAAATAAGTTGCTGTTGTTCGAAAAGAAAAAAAAAATAGCCGAGAACTGTTCCACAGCCCAAAAATGAAAGGTAAAGCCATCTCTCGTTCGTTCGCATGCACCGTTTTTGTTCCGTCACCAATGGCAACAGCCTTCCTCCCGCGAGAAGAAGCAAAAATAATGCCTACCCCGAAGCTAAAGTTAAGCAGTCATCTCACCAGACGCAAGATAGGCTGTGTTTATTAAAAGCGTATGTTGCTAATCGGTTCTACGGTGCCACCTGCGACTAAGGGGCCGGTAAAGGAAGTGCAAAGTTGCGCCGTCATAAATCACGCGGGTAAATGGCCGCAGCCGCTCGAACAGCGCTGTGTCGTACGTGTGTTAAACGCGCAAAACGTGTTCGGGCGCTTGGTTCAACCGTTAGAACCTGACGCGAACCACCGGACGCGTGAACTCAAGGTGCAAGAGTTTGCGCATTTGCGTGGACGGAGTCGGAAAAGTCTGGAAAAGTCTGCCCCCCCCTCCCCACCATTAAGTGGCATGCTGGCAGCAGGTTTCGGTACACCGTGTAAAGAACGCGCTGCGTTCTGACCTTCCCTGAGACCGCTTGCGCATATGCATAGCGTACCGCTACGCTGATGTTTTCTGTTGCGTTATGACCATCGCTCGTGCCAACTGATTGCGCATAAGAAGGCAGACCCGCGCGAAGCATAGCCAAAGCATGGCCACGTTCACTTTCGTTTGCAGTGGGAAAAAGAGAGCACCCCTCTCCCCCCTTTTCTGCTCGCCGAGAAAATCGACACCTCCGAGACCTTGGGCATTCGCAACATTTCCATACCCTTGAGGTTATTGGGCGGTTTTGTTTCGCCAGTGTACCGAAACAGCGTAGCGTCTGCAAGAAAAGGTCATTTCTTTTCTATACGTACACTTGTTTTTGCGCATGTTTGGATTAGCTCGATTTGCGAGAAGCTTCCAGTTAATATGTGGGCCTCAGTTTTTTTTTTGTGTGCAACCAGCAGTGACAGATTATGGCAATCATAGTCCAATGTGTGCCGTTTCCTCTGACCTCCGAATGAGCTGAGAATCCAGAGAAGAAAAAGAAGCTGTCGTTTTAAGGGAAACAATCTTTTGCGTCCGCCGTCTTTGGGGAATTGTACCCAAATGCAGAGCAATAAATTAGTCACCTTTTCCGGTTCATTTGGGGGGGGGGGGAGGATACGCTCACGTGTGACGAGCTGCTGTGATATAATTTCAGTGAAATAAATTAAGCAACTCATTAATTCCCCCCGCACTCTTACAAATGTGAGTGCCTGTGAAAGTTTATCCACAGTTAGTGAAGGAAAGCCATGATCAAACAGCTAAAAAATAATTCTATTATATTGTTCAAAATAATTGTAATGAATTATTGATCAGT
This sequence comes from Anopheles epiroticus, assembly GCA_000349105.1. Classification (NCBI taxonomy): domain Eukaryota; kingdom Metazoa; phylum Arthropoda; class Insecta; order Diptera; family Culicidae; genus Anopheles; species Anopheles epiroticus. The sequence continues at coordinate 482,765 of KB671931.1, read as the reverse complement.
TTGTATGATTGCTGATCATAAGGAATGAATCAGTTGAACAACACTGGTAACACTCGATGTTTCTGAGTTCGATGTGCCGAAAGGCTAATTGACATACAATCGACGATGTCTCCATGCAATGGAGTGTCGTCATATTTATTCAAAAGATTTAAATGATTTTAATCGATTACATTCGACAGTGTTAATGAACATTGTTTGAAGTTTAACTTAGGCATTAAGTGATTTACTTCATCAAGTTGTTTTGTTGTTGTTTCTACTCTTGTTCAGCGGTATAGTTTAATGGTTTAATGGAAGCCACGTTAGCTCCAACGATCAAAATAAATGATATAAAAAAATCACAAATGTTCCACCAGATAATGGCCAATTTAGCCATATCCTGTGGTTCTAGAGGCGTTTGCGCCTCTCATTTGGGATGTCTAAAGTTAATTACATTGTAGAGAGTCTTTACCCTGAGTGTAAAGTTCCTTTAGCTCTCGAGAAATGCTGAAAAGGAAAACCTCAACGGCCGTTCTAACGGAAATCCTCTCGAATTTCAAAAAACCAATGAGCTACCATTAGATAGGTTAAGAAGTTGTATGAAATCCCTTTGTTGCAACAAAAATTCAGTCATATTACAGAACTTTTGTAGGTGTGGAAGCTTATCTTACAAATTACAAATTCTTTTCCTCAACCATTTGCAGATTTGGCAAAGAAAACACCCGTCCAAACATGGTACACCGGCAAAACGATCTTCGTCACCGGCGGATCCGGTTTCATGGGCAAGGTAACTTACTCTCCACCAAACGCGACGACGCAATAAATCCAACAAGCATGGCTCATTACATCCGTTTAAACCATTTCCATCAGGTGCTGTTGGAAAAACTGCTCTACTCCTGCTCGGATCTGGAGCGCATCTACGTCCTCATGCGTCCGAAGCGCGGCAAATCCCCACAAACACGTATCGACGATTGGCTGAAGCTGCCGGTAAGTGAAGCAACCCGATACCGCGCAATTACACTACTCCACGGAGCAATGGCAGCAGATGCAGCAGACAAATGTGATTAAATTGAACACCTTGTGCTGTGCGCTGATGGCTTAATCCCGTTGCCAAGCCATCACTGGCTTGACGTCAATCGGGGTGTAAGTGCGGTTGATCTTTTGCCCACACGCTGTCTTTGGCTTTGAAGGGCAAAAGGGGCAAGGAACACAAAAACCGACACTTCATCATGCGTACATCATCATATCTAGCAAACTGTACTGTATGTACGCGCTGTATGGAACCCATCCCGCCATGACGGCGTTCAATTGCTTCGTTTTGTGAGGAATAATTGGAGCCGTACCGCTCGGCAACAAAACAAACCCCGGGCACAAGATCAATTAAGATTAAGACAAATGATGCTTCGAGCAGCTAGATTGCAATAATTATGAGCTAAAAATAAACCACACGTAATCCATCGTCTTCGCAGGTTTTCAAGCGCATCCGGGAGGAAAAACCGAAAGTGTACAAAAAGCTCGTCCCAATTCCGGGCGATGTGACGAGCGACAAGCTCGGCATCAGCCCCGAACATGAGCAGCTGCTGATCGAAAATGCCGAAATTGTGTTCCACTGTGCGGCCACACTGAAGCTCGAGGCAAGGCTGAAGGACGCGATCGAAATGAACACGATCGGCACGAAGCGTATCCTCGATCTCTGTCTGCAGATGAAGCGCCTGAAGGCGCTGCTACACCTGTCCACTGCGTTCTGCTACTGCGATAAGGTGAGTTGGATGTGGCCAGGATTTGGTTGCTGTGCTGATTGCACGATTTCTCGCTCGCCTGTAGGAAGTACTCACCGAGAAGGTGCACGACTTCCATCACAATCCGTACGATCTGATGCGTACCGTGGAGTGGATGGATGAGAAGGCGCTCGACATGATCACACCGAACCTGCTTACGCCCCATCCGAACACGTACACCTACTCGAAGCGGTTGGCCGAAATGATGGTGCGCGACGCCTATTCCAAACTGCGCGTTTGCATCGTGCGTCCCAGCATCGGTAAGCTTGCGATCTTCGTTCTCTCGATCAGCATGTTGAATGGTCCCATTTTTGTCTCGCTTCCCTTGTGCGCAGTGTGCCCGGCCAATGCGGAACCAGTCGAAGGATGGGTGGACAGTTTGAACGGTCCCGTCGGTATAATGGTGGCCGGTGGCAAAGGCATCATCCGGTCGATGCTGTGCAACGGCGAGTACAATGCGGAGGTTATCCCCGTCGACATAGCCATCAATGGGCTGATCACGATCGCCTACACGCTGGGCCAGATGGAAGAGATGTAAGTGTGCTGCTGCTGCTGGTGCCAAAATCTTCTCTCTGATCCTTTGCACAACTCGTATTCGTCACACGTTTTGCAGGCCGAAGGAAATACCGGTGTACAACATAACGTGCCGCGAGACGAAGCGCACCACCTGGAAGGAGGTACTGGATTTGGGGAAAGCGACCGCCTACGAGTACCCGTTCGAGGCCGGCGTATGGTATCCGGATGGGGATATTACAATGAACAAAACGTACCACAACATTATCGTGCTGCTCTTCCACTGGCTACCGGCGTACTTTATCGATTTTCTGATGTTCTGCTTTGGCCAGAAGCGATTGTAGGTCCTTGCTTGAACGCGAGAATTGCTCCCATAGTGAAACTAATCATTACGCTTCCTTTCCCCAGCATGTGCCGCATCCAGAACATGGTTTCGGAGGGACTTAGCTTGCTGCAGTTCTTCACCACCCGGCAGTGGGACTTTAAGTCGCACCAGTATCAGGCGATAGCGAAGGATCTCTCGCCGGAAGATAACGTCATCTTCACGATGGACGTGGATGCGATCGACACGAAGGACTACCTGCGACGGATCATTCTCGGCGGCCGGCAGTACTGTATGAAGGAACCACTGTCCACCCTGCCGAAGGCCCGCATACAGCTCAAGTGCCTGTGGGTGCTGGACAAGGTGGCGAAGGCGTTCGTGCTGTACGGTTTGGCGTGGCTGTTCCTCACGCTGACCGGGTTGAAGGCACCGGTGTACGAGATGCTCGGTTGGGCGTTGTAAAAAACTGGCCATTCTCCATTTTTTTAAATTTCTATACTGTGCAACAATTGAGAGAGAGAGAGAACATACTTAACTGGGAACGGTTTTCGTTAGTCTCACGTGGTTACTACCAATCAACAGAGATAAGTCTTTTGTATTGCGTGTGTCCTTTTTTTTGTTTGATATTTCAGCTTTGTCCCGGTTTTGTTTTATGTTTCCGTTTTATTTGTGTCGAAGAAATCACATAATAAAGAATAAGCAAAAAAACTGATAGTTTAATGATTATAACGTTAATTTCGAACAACAAAATTGCTGGGGGAGGGCATTGAATACGATCAATCGCCATTCGATTTTTTGGCTCCAAGGCTCTACCCGTCCTACTGTTTGTATGTTATATAGCTTCTTCGAATGGCAGAGAGAGGAATTTATTCTTTCGAACCATTTCGAGGCGAAGGTTCCGTTTCATTTTTATTTTTTTGTTTTGTCGTTTTGCAATTTACACAAACTTGGGCAGTAGGAACGTACGGCTAGTGAACGCCTACCGCAGAGAACTAGCGCACTCACGGGCAAATAGTGCATAGGCAGCACCATTTGTGTATAAAAAGATCCAAATTACTCATCATCTCTTTGCGTAACGACGAAAGGGAAACACGTATGGACGCCCTTCTCTCTGGCCAGCAGGGTGTAAGGATGAAAACAGAGATAATCCCCCCACAGGGCCTTGCGCTAAGCCACCCTTCAAAATACGACGCGGTTCAAACGAAAGGACCGAAGGCACCACCCAAATGCAGTTAACAGAGAGTACGAGAACGTAGTAGTAGTGGTAATAGTAGTTGTAGCAGTAGGCGCAAATTTATGCAGCAGCTGTTGAGTTGTAGTGGTAGTACAAAAGTTTAAAACGATAATGAGCGGTACCGGGACTCTGTCCCTAGCTCGCATCGTTGTTCAGTGAAGTGTACCGGTTGCCGGTACTGATCTGGCTGGATGAGGACTGTTCGACCGGCTTTGCTCGCACACCGTGCTTTACCTCCTCGAATGAGGGGTCGGCTTTCGGCGGCTTTGGCTGTTCCGCCGGCTTTTCCTGACCTAGCGTAGGGAAGTACTCCTCACTCTGTAGATCCGGTGCGATGCCTTTCTTCTGTTTCTGCTTTGCCATCTGCAAATGAAAGTAGCCGGTGAAAGGTTTAGCACTGTCGCTAACACAGTAGGCTGCGAACGGAGCTCAACTGTTCGAGAACGTTCCCTATCCGCAAAGCGAATGCTGCCGTTTATACTTACTAGACTTTTCATTGCTGGACTGATGTAAATATTGCTTGTAGTTGCAGGTTCCGGGGCTGGAGCCGCCTTTTCTTTCTTTGCCGCATTCGCAGCGTCCAGCTTGTTCCATGGTTTGCTTGGATCCCGGTCCTCACCATCCCGGCCCTCACCGTCGTAGGACTGATCGTTCGGATCGCCATTATCCGCATCGTGTTGGTTTGCTTCTTCGTCTATCGTTAGCTGGGCCAGTTTCAGTCCGCTGTAGTCCTTCTTCGTTTCCTCAAACACCTTCCACTCGTCCTCCGCCTGTAACGCAAGGGTAAAACGGGGAGGGTGGGAGATATTGAGAGATGTGTCATCTGCAGTACGGTAGTGTTTTCGGTCACGCGTTACCGGCGTTTCCCTGCTCCAGCCGTGTGACGGAACGGGAACGCTCGCTCACCTCTTTCGAATCGTGTTTGCCATCGCCTGAATCGACTTGTCTCAGCTTCATCTTACTTTCGACGACCTTCTTCGACGTGTCATCTAGCTGCTTGGCTATCTCCTCAGCGGTGACAAACTTTTTGGCCTTGCCCTTCTTTTTGTCTTTTTTTGCGAAGAAATCATCCAGATCCGCCATCCTGCTTGTTTCGAATTCGCACGGGCCTACTCGGGTTAAATGCTTTTTCTCTTCTCGCACAAAATGCAACCGTGTATGAAGTTCCTCGTGGATTTTCCTCGCACTGGAAACTGAAACGAGCGAATGATGGGAGGAAAACGGAGCAGCGAATGACACAATGTGCGCTCGACTGTCAAAGCGCATGTATTTTCGACGGGACAAGGTTGGGTCATTAATTGTGCAAGATGGCGTTAAGCGAACAAATGTTTATTTCACACATTCGAAAAAATGCTCTAATTGAGACTCAGATTATGTTTGATTCAGCTTAATCTGTTTAATTGGAAGTTTGAAATGAAATACAATTTGTCATTAACAAAAGAGGCCGTGAACTAAAGTTTTTTATTCATCATTAAACAATATAGAATAATAATCGGTGTAAAGCGCTAATCAAAAAGCAAATCAGCCTGAACGAGCTAATCTTTTATTTTCTCTTAATCACTATCACTTTTTTCATGTTTTCCATTGTCTAGCTCAGTTAGAGAAATTAAATTTACAAAACATTTAAAATAAATAATACGTTCTCTTGTTAATGCGCCACTCCCACCGTGCGGCTGTCAGTGAGCAAAACTTACATGGTTTGACGACACCCGCAAACCGCGTTCCAGCTGTGCCAGTTCTCCCCTACACTGGTCCACTAGTGTTGCTTCTACATACGAGCAGAACGAAGAAAAACACGAAACCCTACAGAATGTGCAAAGATTTGCGCTACAATTTCCTACCCATCGCGCGTATTATCGATTGATTTGCGGTGTGTTCGGGGTCGCGGTGAGTCGTGTAGGTGGGCGGGCGGTGCAGTGGGAGGTGCATTCCGGTACCGTGCCCGAGTTCGATTAATGCAAGTGCTCATCCTGTACGATGGAGTACGAGTACATGCTGATGAGGAACGAGAAGGAAACGCAAAACCGCTGCTGCGGTGGACGCGTTTGGTGTGTACAGGTAAGGCACACCGTTGAACCGTGTTCGGCAGTGCGCCGTTATGCGCGCCCTTTCCTTATTAAATTACCCCAATTCCCCGTCCCCTCCTCCTCTTCCTTCACAACTCGCTCCATCACTTTTGGGCTGTGATTGATGGAATGCTGCATTGTCCTCGGCTGTTTAGTAGCGCCAACGGTGCACCGTATTAATATCGTTTAATTCGTTTTTTTTCCTCTCACCTCTCTTTCGTTGTAGGACATATGCGGTATTATTTGTGCCGTTTTAACGTGGAGTTTAATGTAAGCGCCTCCTTTGATGTCTCGAGCTGATTTGAAATCATAATAACAAAAGCCTGTATTTCTTCCCCTTGAAGATTGTACGCGGAATTTGTCGTCACTATGGTGATCCTGCTGCCCCATCCTTACAAGGCCTATCGGTACATTAACTTTATTATTTTTAATATGGGCTCGTTCCTTGCGTTTGCGTCACACCTGCGTACCATGCTGTCCGATCCGGTGAGTAGCACTGAAGGAATTGCACAGTTCCTGTTAGGCGAAGAGTATCAGTAGAACCATTTTGTTGCTTATATTATAGAATTATTCATGATTCTGTGGCGTTTGTTTAAGTTTCCATGTTTGGAGTTTCATTGTCTTATCAAACGTTTCGCAATCTTCCCCCGCTTCCAGACATTTTTATTACTGTTGCTTAGTTGAGGCTTCAGGCAGAGTGATTGAAACCCGATAAGAAAGCATATCAATTTCCGGATTTTGATAATGTGCGATATCAGCATGAATAGCTTTAAAACACGTTTTAAAGACGCTAGAACTGAAAATGTGTTGTATAGCTAATATTAATGAATTTGTTTTTTTCGATAAATGCGAATTCTCTATAGGGTGCCGTTCCGAAAGGTAACGCCACTAAGGAAATGATTCAACAGCTCGGCTACCAGGAGGGGCAGGTGTTTTTCAAATGTCCCAAATGCTGCAGTATTAAGCCGGAACGGGCGCATCACTGTTCCGTCTGTCAGCGGTGCATACGCAAGATGGACCACCACTGTCCGTGGATAAACAATTGTGTCGGCGAAAACAATCAGAAGTTTTTTGTACTTTTTACGGTAAGATGTTTGGCGAGCTTTTCGTTTTACCTTCACGCTAACAACGGTTTCGCCCTTTCCCTTTCTCTTTACAAACAGTTTTACATCGCATTCATTTCCATCCATTCGATATTTCTGGCTGTCAATCAGTTCTGTATGTGCATCAAAAATGAGTGGAGAGAGTGCTCGAACTATTCGCCACCGGCCACCGTGATACTGTTGCTCTTCCTCATACTGGAGGCGCTACTGTTTGCCGTCTTTACGATGATCATGCTTGGTACCCAGCTGAACGCAATATGGACGGATGAAACGGTACCCAGCACTTTAACCTACCCCTGCGTGTCCAAAGTCTTAAGCTTATTCTTTCCTTTCCTCGTTTCCCCACAGGGCATAGAGCAGCTGAAAAAGGAGGAAGCACGCTGGGTGAAGAAATCGCGCTGGAAAAGCTTCCAGGCTGTGTTTGGCCAATTTTCGCTGGCATGGTTTTCACCCTTTACGCAGCCGCTAAGAGCAAAGCATGAAAATTATTTATATTCCGTCTAAATAAAAAACAAAAACCACACACAACTTTAAAACGAAGCGAAGGTTTGACGCTTTAAACGTAAAACACACGTTGCTCCTCCGTTTGCTCATGCACACCGGTGCACGTCCTGTAAGCCTACCGCCGGTCAACTGGTAACCCTCCTTTCCGGGTGGATGGACGGTGATGGTGACACGGGGTGCCGCCGTTTTCCCACCAGCGCATTTAGTGTCACTGCCGTGCACGGTTCATCTTGCGCATTAGTTTCTTTTGCTTCTTCTCATTGACGGGTGCCTCTTCGGTTGGATCGCCCTGGAAGAATTGTTTTCCCACCGTTTGCCATAGCAGCCAGCCGGCCCGTATCGGCAGTAGCAACATTAGCAGCCAGAAGAACTCCGACAGAATGGAAACAAGCTGCGTACCAGCCGTTAGTATCACAATATCCTTCACGTGCCTATACGAAGCAAACGAAGAGGAAATCTTGGTAACCATTGAAGAGAAACGCATTCCACAACCGGGCAACTTACTCTGTAATGCCTCCCTCAATGTTAAGATCCGTGCCCGTTTCGACAACTTCTCCTTTCTCGGTTAGTTTCGGTTTGCTTATCATGGCCATAAAATAATAACTGGCAAGGTGCGCCACCACACACAGAACCGTCATGACCTGCAACAAAACGGTAAAGGAAGGTTTAGTGGACAGGAATTGTTTTGACGATTCCAATTATACATACCACCGCCAGTGTAGAAAGCTCTGCGTACACCGCAAACCCGAGAAGCTGGACCCCGGTGGCGATGAGGGACATGTTGCGGTAAAACTTAACTGTGGCCACATTTTCCTCCACGATCTGTTTGCTACCCTTGGTAGCCTTCTTTTTCGGAGGTTGCTGTTGCTGGGGAGGGAAAGAGTTTTGAGTATTCGATAGTGATGGTTTCATTCAAGAATTTGGTGCAATGCTTACCGACATCGTTGCGGATATTCTAACTCGCTCCGTGCAGTGAGTGTGTTTTGCAGTCGTCTCCCTGGTCTGGTGCTTTCGTAGCTGCCGAGTCAAAACACATCGTCACTTTACTGTCAAATCGTGCGCATACACAGCTGTCGAACTGGGGCGAGTGCGCGGACTAATAAAAATGAAGTTTTGTTACCAAAGTTTTAGTTAAAAGAATAACTATTAAACGTACAAAAATAAAGCTATATTATTACCAGTTTTATGTATACAAATAATAGAAGAATAAGGTAAATTTGTGACGGTTGTGTTGGTAAGCGCCCACTGTGTCGAATAGGGATGATTGCGTGCTTATCCGATTATCCGTGCTGGGAAAAGGGTGTGCGCAAACATACTAACCACGTGTTTCCTTTTCAAATTCACAGCGTAAAATCGTTATGCGAAATATTGGAATAAAACTATAGTAGCCGAATTTAAGTAATCAAATCAAATTTACAAAGAAAAATAATGTTGCATAAAACTTCAACAATCATTTTCCAAAGTTTTCTTCGAAAGACATGGAAAAACGAAAAACTACAAATATCGTTCAGAGTGTGTTTGAAGTGTTTCATTCCGTATCCAGCGTTTTCTAAAGCCACTAACACCGCTTGACTAAGAAATGTGACTGCTTTTTCATAGCATACAACGGGGTTGCTTAAGTCATAATCGTGCCAGCCAGCCAATACGTGTTATCGATCAATGCAAACAGGATCTTCTAAAATAAAACTACAGACATTATGATTTGTTATATTTTTTTTTCTTTATATCGTTTGAGGTGATGTATAGTTTTAGGTTACAAAGTTATTGAAGGATATTTCAATTATTTTAAATTCAAACACACTTATCAATTATTCAATCATCACATTATATAGAACGATGCATTATCATTTACTACTTATTTGCTATAGCTAACGTAATTATATTGTAATTGCTTGAAAGGGTTCCTGAAGATTTAACCTCACACATATGATAAACATAACTAATGTTTCTCATCCTTCTTGAAAGCAGTGGAATTGGCGTCATTCAAAAAAATATTTATGTATGTTTAGCTAGCCATGTGGCCTGGCCGTGTTTTATAAAATGAAAATAAGAAGATTAGTGCAGCTTGATTTGAAAAGGTTGCAGTTCAAACTGCAAATAATTGAATAAAAATATACCCTTACCCACACGAACTCCAACAAAAACACTTACCATACAATTATCAATTACGAGCGGGTCGTAAAAGTGGCCGCAAAACGGGGGTACTGCACTGCTGTTCGCCTTTGTGCATATTGCTTTCTTACATAGCCAACGTGCTACTGTACAGAAGCAACCCCAGCCCTGGCCAGTAACTTTTCCGGGAGAGGGAAAACTTTAAAACACTACCCCCCGGTCCGGCATGTTCGGGTTCCGCTCGTTTTCCGCATATTTGTGCGCATGAAAAGCCAGCGCTATTGCTCGATAGGTGGAGGAAATGGGAAGGGGCGTCAACGGTAATCAATCGATGGCAAGTGGGTGAGGAGAGTGGTGTGTAACAATGCAAACCCTTGTGGTCGGAACACAACAAGGAAATGTGGCTAATGCGCAATAATAGAGCCGAAGGAGCGGACAGTAACAATAACGGTAGTACTTTTTTAATGTGTTTTATTTATGTTTATGTAGATGGGGTTTTTTGCTCCCTTTTTTGGGATTGTTTGATTGTTTTTTTTTTGTTTTACCTTTTCAATATTTCGTTGTTTTGTTTTTTTTTTTTGGTTTGCTGCAAACAATCGTTAACCATTGTTGTGCATTCATTTTCACTCACTCTTCACAGTTTAGTTTACAAGTATTTCCTTATCATTAATATTTCTCCGGTGGCAGTAGTTGGTCCGGTTTGTGTTTTGGACTGTGTTTGGTTTTGGATGATTTTTGCATTTTTGCGTTCAGGTTGATGAGGTTTAGCTGATTAGGCTCGAGCCGAGCCCGTTCGCATCGTGCCCATCAATCTCGAACGTCGGATGGTCGTGTTTGTAGTGATGGTGGAAGTGTTCGTGCTCCACCTCCTCCTTGATCACGACCGGCTTGTGCACCTCCTTCTTCACGATCTTCTCCTCCTTAATCACCGTCGGCTTGTGGTGGTGGTGCACCGTTTTCACTTCCGTGTGCACGTGCTTCTGCTGCTTCACTTTGACCGGTACGTGGATGATGATTTTCCGCCGTTTGCTGCAGGGTGCGGGGTTGGCATTTGGGCAGGGAAAAAAAACAGAAAGATATGGTGGGGGGGGGGGATGATAATGGGTGAACGTGAGACTTTGTGCGCGGGGCGCAGTAGGTGTGCACTGTTCCGCACGCAAAACCTTTTCCTCTCTTTCGCGAACTTTCCGAACGAATAAACGCCTGTTTTATCTCTCTCTCTCTCTCTCTCTCTCTCTCTCTCTCTCTCTCTCTCTCTCTCTCTCTCTCTCTCTCTCTCTCTCTCTCTCTCTCTCTCTCTCTCTCTCTGTCTCTCTCTATCTCTCTTTCACTCCACTTACCCGGCAGCGGCTGATTCGACGAGCAGGAACAGAAGCATAAATGCCGCTAGGATCTAGTCGGCGGTGCAGGCACCGATTTTAACGATCATTTCAGCAAGCCATGACGTGAAGATGAAAAGCGTTTGAAGCGTAGGGAAGGGGAGAAAGAGAAAAGAGGGTACATTTAACGAGTGAGATATAATACGAAACGCCAACCCGAAATCCGATGCAGCAGAATTGGGTCTACGAAAAGGAAAGTGAAAACACGTGAAACGATCAATTTGACGTTACTGGATGATTGTGTTTTTTTTTTATCTCTCTCTCCTCAGTTGTGTGGATAAGTTTTTGTTTTCTTCTTCTTCATCCTCCTGTGTGCAACAGCGCCTCGTTAGTTGTTTACGTTCCCCCTGGTTTTGGGTAACGAATTATAAAATAAATTATCGCCATCAGTTTGGTTGGCAGGGCTGCTGCCCATGCTCATTAAACCCTTCAAAGCAAAACGATCGAGATCGTATGGCCGTACCGTGTGGGGCGTGCTGGCTGGAGTCAACTCACCGTTGCCAACGGGGTAAATGGATCGGCATGAAATGTTCCTCTGTACCATTAATAATTTCCTCACCAAAAAAAATTAAGGAAAACGAACCACCACTTGACGGCAACCCGTCTCCGGTACATCCTTTTAATGTGTGGCATTAAACTGGCACCTTCTGGCACCCGAAACAGGTGTGAAGACAAGTTGACGGTGGGTCATGTTTTAAGGTAAACGTAGAGGAGCACGGTTTATTAGCGCCGGAAATCGATACGGAATGAATTTTACATGCTATAAATCATACTAAGAACGAGGTTCGTTTCTTAGCTTTAGGTTGTTGGATAGGATTGAACAGTGTTTGTCAGTAAGTTCAGTAAGAAAGTTAAGTGAATCTTAAAAAAGAGCTTGTTTTTATCACAAGCAAAAATATAAAATCAATGCTTTAGATTTGTACAAGTGAAAAAATATTCAACCCTGACACGTTGCACGTGCTCAAAATAACCACAAGGGATACTAAAGCAATATTATGATATGATACAAACGTCACAACACATCTCAGACGTAGCATTTGTCTTTGTTTCTAATTTGTTGCAAAGTTCCGTGTTCCTATATACCCAACACGAGACCATTCGAAATTCAAGTGTGTTTGCACAATTAATAATCCACAATTAACCACTACATTCGTCAGCGAACTTCCAACACATCTCCCACAAAATATACTTAGAACACAAGTATACACTGACTGTTGCACGCGTTCTATTTTCACTCCAAATTCTTCGACCGATCTTAACCGCTGCACACATTAACTTGAAGCCATTATCGGTTTGCTTGAATAGAAGCAACTGATTTGACAGTCATGTTTCTATGTCAATCCTAATAAGCACACCGAATTCGTATTCGCCACTCACCACCAAATGGAGCCGCATTGTGGAGTGTTGTGGAGGGATACAAATGAAATCTCGTACAGGATTGCGCACCACGTTTAACGTTGCTAACTGATAATGAATAAATGAACACCTTTGCTGATACGCGTTGCTTTTTATACGGGCCGCAGTACGACACCCCCACCGTTAGTGCGGCCAGCGGTGTGTGCCGCCAAAAAAGGAAGACAGATAGAACCGATGCAACTGATGCACCGCCGATGGTTTTGCCGAGTGCATCGTGTGTGTGTGTGTGTGTGTTGCTGCTTCATTATGAATGGGGCCTGCACTTCACTCACTTGCACTTGAGGCAGCTGTAGCCTCACTTTCTTTCCTTCTTTCTTCCGCGCCTTGCACATGCAAGGGCACCAGGCGCCTTGTGCACTACCAGGTTCTGTGCCTGTGTGCATCTATGGCGTGGAAAAATTAAGGAAATGCTATGCAGCGCTTTTGCGAGTGTGTCTTTTTGCATGCCTTTCGTTTAAAGTTCATGTTTCGAGGTGGAAGAGTTGTGGGTGGCGCGTGGGGTGATTGGTAACGAGGGTTGCGTTGGGCTAATGCAGCTCAATCACAGACAAACGATAGCTCAACCGATTAGCCTCAAAACAGGGGAAGGAAAGATTGATGAAGTGAAAAGTTTCAAGAACCAGTTCGAGGCTGGGTGAGAAACTAAAACATTAGACAGAAAAAAAAATACAGTGCAAACATCTTGTTACTAGCGTAAGTATTTGATAAATCATTGTATAACTATACTGAATTATAGTATAACGATACCGAATATTTGAAGAAGTTTTACCCTTTTACTAACATATAAGAAGTGTACTCACTGATTTTGTCCTCTGCTAGAGTTAAGCCATGAGGAAGCCTCAAAAAAGATCTAGATAAAGTGCGCTTCACTGTATCATTACTATTGCCTGGTACAAAATCTAACGGAATGAGCAATTACTCGTCTAATAAAAGCAGAGAATTACAATAAAATCAAACTACACACATTAAAATAAAGATAATATTGTATAGATGCGAAACAAACTAATCATATTTTAATAACATATCGGAGGAGATTATGGAACTGACAACAGAGTTGCAATTAAAATTTAAGTAATACATTTTTTTTTATTTCAGAAGTGACGGCCAGGCCGTATTGCTTAAAACTAAGTGTTTACAATTCACAATTGGGGGTACACATGGCAGACGCTACAATCCATTTTGGCTGAGGGACATTTTCTTCCCCCAGTCATGGAAGGGCACCTAATCCCGGGTATTTTCGGACGTTTCGTTCTCATCCAGTTCATATAACGAGGCCTAATAATCGTAGCGAGAGTCTGTGTCGTTCCATTGCAAGTTATTCAAATTATAATCTTTCAAATATCAACTGTTTTTAAGTTTAAGCAAAGTGCAGAAAGCCTAAAAATTCTAAGAAGATGGTAGATAGATGATTTAAAATTATTTTTTTTACAGTAACTTTTCCATCGGTGCATCAGCCTGGTGTAAAGCGTGCGTGATTAAAACCGTGCAAAGAGAGCTAGCTTTTGATTGACAGTATAATTGTTCCACGGTTTAAACTATGCTCCATGGTTCAAGAGTGCATAAATTACACCGAGCAGTGAACTAAACCCATCAGCCCAATAATTGGTGCCTAATAAAAGTATGGAAAACATTCGCAAAAAAAGTAAAACAAACATCAAGACTAACATAAGTCCTTTCAAACACGACGTAATGTTAGCAAAGTTTTATGAAAGCCGATTAATTAGGTTATCGTGCGGGAGGCACAATTGCATCAGGCAAAGGCCCTAAGAATTAATGGCACACACATACATTTATGCAAATGTTTCGGCAAAACCACCCAAATGCTTACTGGAAAGAAAAGGAAAACATTCATTTGCGATACGCAAATCATACTGTTATCTAAACACGCGGCCCACCAAGGCATGCCAGCCATGCACATGCCTACAACGATTATGCACACCAGGCGCGGTCAGAAGTAAAGGAATAATTAAGCTGTACTGACCATTTCGCAACACCAACCACAATTCGGGCCTGTTTGCGCTCTGATTGGGACGATATGGGCGTGTTCGCCCTTTCTTTCGAGCGATGAAAGGTGATGTGGTTTTTCGCCCCAATGTAAACATAGTGTTTTTATTATGATTGTCCAAGTGCTTGTGCATTCAGCATTCGTAAAACACGATAAATCATTTGGACTATTTTGTACACCAGACGCGGAGCGGTTGCAGTTTGCAGCAGCGAGCATTTTGTACAATTAATTAAGCCGCTGGGCAATATAAGAACGCTGGTGCTAGGAATGATCATGCAAGCGATCCTAGCGATAATTACTTGCCTTATGCTTCTCTGTAGTGGCTTCTTTTTTTTTGCAAGAGTTGCATAACGCACAAAGGGTCGAGCTCATTACGCACGGATTTCCTGAACAATAAATAAGACATTTTATTGCTACTACGATCGATTCTAATAAAATGCGCACAACATAACTCGGTCTAGCTTCCGCCAAACGCAGCGCGATTAGCAGCGATCGAGCGCTCCAGCAGTTAACGCGTCCGCGTAATTTTTATGATTTACATGATGAACATAATTTCTCACCCACATTGCAGACGATCGACTCGGGGGAAACTCGGAAGGAAACGAAGCCCCCTCGACGGAGGTTGTACATTGCAATTGTTTGCGGTGCTCGAATGTTCGAAGATTAGCGCCACAGCGCGTTAGTGCGTAAAGGGTTGACGTTAAGCGGAAGTTGTAGGCGCACGCGTGTCTGGAACAGCCGTATCTACACGCTTTGATGGTGAATGTATAGCCCTCCAGCACTTTTGCGTTGAGCTGTTACCAGCGCTATTTTCTCAATTATAAACTTAACCGAAACAACGTTAATGCAAGGGGATGCCAAACGACGAGCGCGTGCGTCACCGTCCCATACGCGTGTTAACCTACGAAGATCGCCCTGGTAACGTCGCTAGCGAAGAGGATAGAAGAGATGGCATGCTTCCTCCCAACCAGCTGCTTAGATCACGCCGAGCGTGTACAAGAAAGGCGGCGGAGGGAAACGGCACAAATCACACGGAGACACAGCCGCGGTCCCGGAGCCTCTAGTGAAAGTAGTCAATCCACTTTGGTGTGGGCCCCCCCCCCCCCCC
>KB671931.1:446255-463894 GCA_000349105.1 Anopheles epiroticus | reverse complement strand
CCTTGGCGGGGAAGAAGCTTCCCAGTGGCGGTCGAATGGCGTTTTAGTGAAGCTTTAGCGGAGAGCTCATCAAACGCTGCGTGAAGCTTGGCCGGGAACTTCTTCCCAATCCGGTAGCGCGTGTCTGCAGTGTTTGAACCTTAACCTCAACCTCTGTTCGCGGGTAAGTGATGGTGCACCGTTCGGTTTGCAGCATAATTGTCAGTCAAAGTGGCGTTCGACAGGCAGTTACTCATGACGGGCGAGAAAAAGTGGCAGTGAGGGACGTGTGAGCCACAAACAAAGACGGTCGGAGGACGTCATTTTGAAGACGGCGGTAGCAACTAACCCCACAAAAATAATTTTTATCTTGATTCTTTAATCCTTTTTCTATTTCTAGCGCCAAAAGAAGCACTCCTGCATTGACATCAAGCGGAACGATGGGTCCAATCGGCGTGCTGCCATGCATTCTTGCCCTTGCGCTCCTCTTGATCCAAAGCCTCCCCTTCGCCGCATCGTACGATCCAACCGATAAGGAGATTCCAAACATCGTCCCACCGAAGGGAACGTTCGAAGCGTTCTACCCGCGGGAGATGTACGGTGTGAAGAATGGCAATGCACGGCCGGCACACGCACACGGCAGCTTCTACGCGCACCGCAATCCGGCCCTGGTCGATGTACGCAATGCTGCCGCCTACGGTTTCCGGTTCGATGGCAAACGTCGCTTTAACTTTGATTAGCACGATTAGGAGTGACCCGTTTTTATACTTGCGCCTACTTTACACGCTTTGAAATGCTTTTCTCTTCAATAAAACAATAGCAAAGACGTGCCTCGTTTTCTAAACTTCTACTCCGAACAACAACAACAACAAAAAAGCCTGAGGAATAAAAGCTAATGATGAACTTTTGCTTCTCACGTCCCGTACGCGCACCTTCTCCCAAAAGCTGACAGTTATCCGTCAACGACCAGGGCGATGATTGATGAAGCGGGCCCCAATTAATGTCCTCCCCTGCTCTGCTGACCGCAAAATCGATTACATCAGGTGGAAAAAGGGGATGATTAATTTTCTCAGACGCCACCCCCGGTGGAGGGGAGGGTTCAGGCTGCTGAGATTGTGGAAGATCAGGCATGAAGCTACGGCACGCTAAAGCAGTGAGCTAACAAGAAGAAAGTGGAAAAAATGTAACAGATTTAAGGCCTCGATTAGGGACTCCCGCTGCACAAGATTCCTAGACCTGTCGATTGAATGATTAATTCTTGGTTCTTTTCCCAACGGGACCATCGCACGACCCTAGACAACCCCAAGATCGTTAGCGCGTGTTCGGAAGCAAGCATGGATAATGAAAGCGCTGCTGCTCTAATTAGACGTAGCAACAAAAGCACAACAACTGTCGGTTCTATAAGATAATTGATTTATTTCTGTACCCTTCACTATCAATCAGTCGGTCAGTCGTCTGTTTTGTAAGGTGTGCGGTACTGCGCCAACTCTAGTGGATTTGATTTGACCGTTAAACCTTCCGAAGAAATGGCTACCCAAAACGCGCGGTTTCAACGTGAAACAAACATTCAAAAATAAATACACACAACAGAACACGCTTTTTCGTTGCAATTCCACGACCGTGCAAGAACGTGCCTCACTTTTCACTTTCACCGCTCGGCACGACCACCTCTGCGTCGTTGGTCGTGGTCGTTTCGTCTAACCGCTTTTCGGCCAGCTCACCGTGACCGGTGCTCTGCACGTTGACCGCGATCGGGCACATGCAGGGCACAAACTGAACCTGCGGCGTGTGCGGTGCGTTGGCTGGTAGGCTGGAGAGGTACTGCACCTGGTCCATCGTGAAGTACGGGTACTTGCTCGGATGCTGCTGGCCGTAAAATGCGGCCGGCGCTGGTGGAGGTCCTTGGTTTACGGTCGGCACATCGTTCGGCGGTGGCGTCGCTGGCGGTGACGGTGGAACCTGTACCATCTGGACTTGTTGCTGCTGATGCTGCTGCTGCTGCTGCTGCTGCTGTTGGACTTGTTGCAGGTGCTGCTGATGTTGTTGAAGCTGTTGTTGCTGCTGTTGCTGCTGCTGCTGCTGGTACGACGGTAACGATGATCCACTAACCGATCGATCAAGCCCCGCGAAAGAATTACTGCCACCGGATTGTCCAATGCCTCCGAACGCGTTGCCAAAGAAGCTGCTGAACGGGCTGCTACTGCTGCTACTACTCTGCTGCTGTACCGGTGGCGCCTGCACGGAAGGCTGGCTGGCCGGCTGTACCGGTGGCGGGCTGATCTGTTTGGCCGTCGGGATGAGGGCCGCCGGACTGGCCTGGATGAATTTGTACGGCGACGGTGGTGCTAGCAGCGAGTGGGCAGGAAATGCCACCGGCTGGTACGTGAAGGCACGGACGTACTGCACCTGTTTGCTCGCCACCGGTGGATCACTGGCAGGGGAACGCACAAGCAGATATCATTAAGCAGGGAATCTTGATCGCTCTACACTCTACCTACCTGGATTGGCTAGTAGACCACCAGAAGGCTCGTACCGATGCGCTGGACAGTAACAGCACAAACTGCAACGGTTGAAATAGATAGTAGAGCCACATTAACAACCTCCCACGATCCGTAACCGACTATGCCACAACAACACTCCATGCCCATCACAGTGACTCCCGACGTGTCTTACCAACAAATGTAACGGCTGCATAATTACTATTCTGTGGCACTTGCAACAAACTTTCGTATCTCTCCGTGTATCTTTACACAACGCTTTCGCCCACACCGCTCCTCCGATGGCACGTGTACTCTAGCGCCAGTAATACAGTGAATGTAATGCACAAGATCACCTTCCAAACTCACAATCACTCAACACAATACCACAACTCGCTTCAGAACAAACACCTTTCTTTTCTTATAACAATCAGGACCGCTGCCAAGATCTCTTTTCCCCAGTGAATGGTTTCCTGGTGCTCCCGCAAGCATCCAGACGCGTAATGACCAAGAATGTATCCTCGATCGAGATATTTATAATGCTCATCCCCTTCCCCGCAATTGGCCCGAGTGCACGGTTCTGGCCCGGTTTTCTGGACAGTTGCTTAACTTCTTTCACACAGTGTCAGCATTTGAATTCTAGTCCCAAAAGAACGAGACAAAGAGAGAGAGAACCTGAACAGCCTAGGGAAAAGAATGGAAAACAAACTACACACGATCCGCTTTCGACGGTTTGACCTTTCTTTCCTTTTCACTTTTTAACCGAATTTTCCCTGCCCTTCTTCACCCGTTCCGATCGGACTCTGAAGGGCGGCCCATCGAACGTTGCTACGCGCCACGAGCGCATCGCTTTCAATTCATTCTTACTGTCGATATTTCCAGTGCCGAGCACATGACCTCCAATATTTTGTTTAGAAGGGAACCTGTTCGAAAGACATCACAAAACAAAGTTCGTCCAAAACTAGCAGCCGATTTCAAAGTACAGTCCAGCGAAACAAGAACCCCGTACTGCGTGTGCTCTCATTCTACTTTTGATCGGCCAGCTAATGGTTTCAGAGGGGGTTTTGTGCCTTCTCTTTCCATTCTTCTTACCAATACGCACTATGATAGGCTAATTTGTCAATCGATCGTACCGATGGTGGTCCTCAAAGTGGGAAGCATTGCCCTAGACAGCAGCAGCAGTAGGAGCAGCAATAGCAAACCTGTACTGCTGGTGTACTGCTTGATCGTTATCTCCTGTACTTTTTAATTGAAAATCGAACCAGCGAAGAGCGATGGGCAAGGAAATCCGGTACCCGCACCTCACCGGACCGCCTTTTCACTTTCGACGGGATGGATGAGAAAGGTGAAAAGGCGTAGGGCATGATCCAAAAAGCATCATCGGTTAATCGGTACGCTTTGTGCGATGGGCCACGCGATCTTGTCCACAGCCGCACACAAACACCCCGCGGGGGACATCACGATAGGGCAAATGGTGTAGGCTGAAGGTTAGCTCAACAATCAGCGGCCAATGATTTGAAGGTTTAGCTTCTCCCTGGTTCCCATTCTCCCCATCTTTATTGTTTTTAATGACAGTTCTGGCAACCAACTACGGTAAAACCGACGAACTGACACGGAATCATAACGCAAGAAATGGACATGCTACGTAGCTAAAAATATACCTCGAATTTTGAGCTTTTCATGACGGAGCGGCATCGGCAAGCAGTGGCCCCAATTGATAGAGTCTGACCCTTGCTTTCCCCGCATTTACCAAAACACTTTCTACACTCCGCTGGAACAGGAAGTTTTGGCGCATCCTTCTATTCTTTCACCGGTTTGATAAAGCTTTTAAGAGCGTAACGATGCTAACGCCAGGGACCGGGGCCGTGGGAGTCGGAATAAACCCACCGGGTTTGATTAAACCGCCCCACACACACACACACACGCACCGGGAATAGAGATGTACCTGGACGATCCACCCGAGCCCTGTTGGGTGGAAAAGTGATTTGATCTGATCCATTAATTATAGACCTGCGGAAGGACAATCGTTCGCTGAGTGTGTTTTTAAGCATGAACGTTCATGTTTGGCTCTATTAGCGTGCGGGAAAGTATTTTCAAACAAATTGATGGTAGTGAGGAGAGGAAGAAAAAAAAAACAATCAACAGAATTGATCCATCGGAATGGAGTGCGCATCGAGAAATTGATTTGCTGTGCAGGACTGCTAGGGCCAGTGGAGTGGAGAAGAATAAAATGTAGACTAAAGTAAGCCATCGTCGGGATAGATTGCCACCGGATTCGCGTTTGTGGGATGCCCAATCAGATAAAGCTGTCGATGTTGGGCTGATGGTGAAAAGGGGAAAAACAGTGATTTGGTACATTGAATGACGGGTCGGGGGTGCTTTGGAAGAAAATAAAATAAACATGCCAGTTAGTTCCCGTCCAGTTGGGTGGTCACTAGTAATTAGGCCTGGAGAGGAGCCGGCTAGATGGTTGCCACTGGTGGCAGCTCTTTCCTTCCCTGGAAGTGTGGATAATGGAAGATCTATATCTATGGATAGGATAATTTGTGAGCCAATCTAATGCAATTCAATCCATTGAAGGGATACGGTAAGCAGTTTCCCATGAACTTTTGATCAAGGGTACATTCGCATCGAAAAGCCCGTAAGATTGGAAGAAACGTTAATTGAACATTGTGTTAGGTGAAGTTCTTTAGAAACAAAAGTAGACAGCTCGTGTAGTTGAATTATTGTTCTATTTAAAGAAATTAGGTAAGAAAGCATTATCGAAAGTGAGCCATCAGGCCAAAACAATTTGGGCTTTGAAAAATTGACAAACTAACATGCCAACTAGAGTACAAAACATTCAATCCACGGTTTGAGTTCCTTTTGGACCTCTCCTCAAAGGATTATGTTCTCATATGAAATGACTATTCCGTTAGCGATGTCTGCATTTGTAGCTTGTTTGAAGCTTAATTTTGATAATTTCTTATCTAATTTTACTTTTAAATCTACAACACAGCTACATCTTTAAGAGAGAGTGTAAAACTTGAAATTATTTAAATTTACTTCACTCTGTTAGAAAGAGCCTACAGCAGAGCCGCAAAAATGTGAATTTTAATAGCGAGTATAATTTGAAGCAGTGTTCAATGGAAAAAGATGCAAATGGTAAAAGTTTATTTAATTAAATCGATATTTCAGCGTCACTTATGTTTTACATTATTGAACTGATGTTTTATATATAGTTGATTGAACTTGCATTACCACCATTCTGATTCAGATTTTTATTTGAACTGTTCAAAAAGACTTGCATCTAAATGTTACTAAAGTGTTATAGAATAGTTTATTTTTTCCAAATAGGTTGAACTGATTACCTTTGGCATTGAAAGATAGGAGAAATTCTGGTTTTTTTTTTCTCATCATTTTCCCACCCATCCTTCACACCGATAGAATTTCGAAAGATGTGTGAACGACCCCAAATAAATAGAAGAAGTTTTGGTTGCTGCTTGGTTGGGCCCGTTTACTGCTTATCACTACAGAAAAAAAAGTTCCGCTATAAGCTCACCCAACACCAATAAAACAAGGGCTAACCATCATCGAATGAGCATGCTTTTCATTCAACTATAAACCTGTAACTGGATCGGATTAATACAACTTTGTATCGGTTTACAACATTGCACAATGGTGTGAACAATTTAACATTGATTTCAGTTCAGTTCAGGAACCGAAGCGTTCGAACTTCATAAAAGCAACCGTTTTGAAAATTACATCTCAAAGGGAAGAACCCGCATGCTGGAGGAAGTGTTTCCTCTCAATAATAAATAGCAGAGGAACGATAAAGCGGCGGACCGTTTCCTTCACATTTTAACTATTGCCGCTCCCAATCCTTCACGTGCTGCACTTTGTAGAAGCTACACCATAACACTTTAATTCTACGATTATGGTGCATTTCAACGCTGAGTTAGGAGATGTTTATGGCATCCCTAAACGAGCATCATACAAATGCTGGAGAAGATTATGAAATTTAAGAAGTCTTTTCCGTTAAGCTGATTGCTCACGTGGTCGGTTTAAGAACGGAGCTTATGTCACAATCGTATATATATACCACCGTTCGACAAGTTTAAATTATGAATTACAGCTCATATTTTTTACGCAGAGCTAGGATTTTAGGATTCTAAAAGTGACCGAAATCACTGCCACGTTCTATGAAGTTCAAAAGCATTTGCCTCGATGTTTAGAATCAACAAAACGTAACCGAAACTGTACTGCGCAGAACATAATTCGAAAGAGAAAGCGGTTTTTGTTTTGTTTTGATGGCACGCACTGGTGCCATCTCACCGTAAAAAAAAAGCTCCAACCAAACCGATTCCTGATTCTCTACACTTCACCGGCACCATATTAGTGATTGGTGACCGCAATTAATGTACGTCATCATGATTAAAAACGCATGGAAAAGGTCGAAGGCGTTGCATCCGAAATGCATTTAGGGCTCTGCTTGTCCGAATGCCCGGTTCAGGTTTCCTTCCTTTGTCCCTTTTCTTCTGTTTGTTGTCCTGCGTGTTTCTTTTCAATGAACCCCCACCGATTTTCGGCGGTCAGCGACCTTGGGCCGATCGTCTGCTTTTGGGGTGCTTCCAGCAAACCCAACCCAGAAGTGATTGAGGGCAGCAAGTTCGATCGAAAGTAATAACAAGCTTGACCGGTTACGCTGTCATTGGAAATGTCTGGCAGATCATTCGAGGCGAACGGATCCCTAATCCCTTTCAATCCTTTACGGCGGTCCTTTAAAGAGGGGCCTACGATAGGGAGACACACAGAGGGTGGGTGTGTGCGGCAGACGCATCACCAGGTGAGCAAGCTTCAGGAGGCAAAATCGTTTCCCATCGCGTACCGGCATACCGGTCGGGGTGGGGAAAAATGTTACAGACCCACATTTAAATGTTCGGACCGATAATATCTTAATCTCCGTTCTTCCTACGCCCTGGTTCCCTTTACCCTTCTTCTCTTCTCATCGCTGTCGCATGAGTGCGGCATCACCGAGCGCGGATAGCTCGGAATCTCGCTCGGTTACCATTTCTGTTCTACCTTCCTTGTACGGATTCCTTAACCCAGGTCCCACCGCGGCAGGGTCTCGCTGCATTGCCTGAAGCTGCATACACTGCCCATGGATAACATTCCACAGCCCGTGAGTGTGTCGCACAGTGACCGAAGTATTAAAACATTCGTGGACTTGATAACATTCCCGCTGCACGCTCGCCAGCAACTGACTCTAGAAGTGGCATCTAAGTACGGGCTTTTACCACAGCAACACATGTCTGCGGCATCAGCTAAGCTTGACTGATTATTTTTTCACTTTCATAACATCGCTCGCCCGAACGAACCGCTCGGTTTGGAGTGTTCTTTCGTCGAAAGTTACCCTGTTCTTTCACTTTCACGAATCTAGCCACAATCCCCAACTGAAAGGAATGTGCTGTAGAACGTACGGCCGCTTCCTCGTGAAAACACTTGTCAACGCAGCTGTCATTAAACTCTCGCAAGTACGATTGGACACGATTTGACTGTCACTTGACGCAGGCGAGCGTAGTTGATTAGTGGTAACGGTGATTCGAGAGGTTTCAAGTATCCTTCGGTGTCACTGTCGTGTTTGGTAAGTTTTGACGATTTGGATGGATTGGTATGACAACAGCCGGAGGCACAGCAAATGGCAGCTAAAGGTGATCACACATTTCTAACAATCATTTTTGTCATCATCAGGCTTCAGGCAATCATAAGGCTTTCCCGAGAGAGTCCTGCATACGAAATGTTAAAAATAATACGTTCCATTTCAACTATTGTATTGCATTACACTACCCTGAGAATTTCAAAAAAGCTTTTATGCAGCCTTGTCAAAATTAGGAAATAAATTCAAACGTGTGTATAATTCGTTAATATATAAAGATAAATTTACATGAATGTTTAAAATAACAGCAACATAAAAACATTTTAAGCAGGGCATAACACATACCCTAATAGCCTTATGGGGATGATCATCGATTCGCGATCTTGCATCATTATGCGAGAGTGCATTGGAGAAAACCTACATCGAACTCAAGTATTCGTAAGTCCGTTAGTACTGGTCAGTAAAGGAAACCAATATTGGGAATTCAATGTAAGAAATGACACCTTCGGGGTGATGGACTGGCATACCATCATACACTATCCCACTGTTTTATTGAATTGGACTTTAAATTAATATGATAAGTCTGCTTGGTGCATTCAGTCTTGCTCAATCTTCGCTTGCTTTAAAGAGGTGTCAGGGTTCGATGCGAAAGAGCCCATTTGTAATTCTTCATCCACTTTGAGCGATCGATTTGAATTTCATGACATTTTATATCAATGTTCAAATTAAAGTATCCTGCAAGATGCAAGCAGCAGTTGGTGTCTTTTTTCTTTCCATAAGAAAAACTCCGAAAAGACTCACCATCTGTATTATACAAGGTGAATACGCATCTTCAACAGAGCTAAACGCCATCGATTGTGTTTAAAAAAACTGTTTTAAAGCTTGTTCTCCAACCAAATTTCTTGTAGTTAATGGCTGTGTATAAACGGAATAGGAAAGCATAAAACTAACCCATCGTTTAACCGTTCTCTTTATGGCAGTCATTCTTCTGCTTATCACACCTTTAAAAACGATAAAACCAGTCTGTAGCCACCTGACCAACCGTAGCAAGAGTGTATTTTTTAATGGATGTGTGATTCACACAGTTTAAAAAAGCTTTCCACTGTGTCTCCTGTTTTGAATAGCTAACGCTTTGTCGGGCTAGGAATTTCATCCCTTTTCGGCGTGTGTGATCCAAATTACGCAATTGGAATTTCACGTTCAACCCTTCATGTCAAACCGAAAGCGAAAGCGGAAACGTTTGCCCACCGTTTGCTAATGCAAACACAAACTGACAAACGATTGTTTCCGTTGCCTTTTGCTCTGCATGGCTCGATGATTTTGTAGCGGGCAAGACACTGGCAGGGAAGGTCACCTGCACACAGATGATATTCAATAGCGACAAGAGCATCTATGCAGAGAGAAAGAGATGCACCACAGTGCAGCGGCTATCGATTGCAGCCACCTGAATTTGGCCATTGGGAGTTAGGGAGCTGCACTTTTGCAATAGTTGTATTTAAAGCACATCCTGTGGCACTGGCAGCATCAGTGTCGGTTGAGTGTCGTTGCAGCTAATACAGTAGTTGTTTTCGTAAAACATAGCAAGCATCAGCAAACATGAATCTCCAGCAAGTTGTCCTTAGCCTGGGCGTGTTCACAACGCTTCTACGAGATCGATGCTACGCCGACGAGGACACGGAACAGTGAGTGAAGTCGTCTCATAGTGTAAAGCTTTACGCATCATCTAACTGCCTTCACCATCTTCACCACAGCGTTCACATCAAGCTGCACGTTCCCGAAATCATCAACCGGCACGTCCACGTCAAAACGAAGTACATGCACGTGTACCATCCGAAAAAGGTCGTCCAAGAGATGCCACCGACGTTCGCCGAGCAGCAACCGATGGATCACGGCATGTGGATGCCATCCGGTGCGCTACCCGCCGGCATGGTTTCGTCTCCGGCGGCCGCCCTCTCGTCGGCCTCTTCCTCGGCGATGGCCGATGCTGCGGCCGCCTCCCTTTCCCGGATGGTGCAGGACAAGCTGTCAACGCAGCTCGCCCAGGAGCTGATGATGCGCTATCGCAACCTAGACACGCCCGCCATCGGCGGCGGTTCGAGCGATCTTCGTGAGACTGCGGATGCGTCGGACTATCTGCGCGACTACTACCGACAGCAGCGGAAGCTGTCCGATCAGCTGATGTTGCAGGAAGCGATGCAGTTGCCCAACTTTGCGCAAACCAAGTATCTGTCTAGCGTGGGTTACAATTGGGACAAGTCGTTCGGCGTGAAATCGAGCGACGGCGACCAGTCGAGTTCGCTGACGAAAAAGTCGAAAAAGAAGAAGGCTTACGGGCATCTGTAAATACGGTGATACTGCATTACAGATCAACCGTATCGTTGTTGATTGTTGTTTTTTGCCGTTGATTTTGCAACATTTTGCATGCAAGTTGTTATTTAAATAAAATATTATGTTTACTACTAC
The DNA here is from genome assembly GCA_000349105.1 of Anopheles epiroticus. Classification (NCBI taxonomy): domain Eukaryota; kingdom Metazoa; phylum Arthropoda; class Insecta; order Diptera; family Culicidae; genus Anopheles; species Anopheles epiroticus. The sequence continues at coordinate 453,340 of KB671931.1, read as the reverse complement.
TCCGAAGCAGAAACGATTTACTTAAGGTAGTTGTTGTACAAACAGCTAAGAATAAGAAAGAAGAAACTAAGTATTTTAGTATTTGGTTCTTAAAACACAGAAAAATAGCATTTGATTAAGATTACTTATTAGTTGCAATTAGTATAATATGGTAAGAATAAGAAAGACATTACAATGTATAGCCATCTTAAATGTTTCATTTCTGTTTGATGCTGAGTATGAATGGTCAAGGACTGCGATTCTTAAATACAAGTTATATCTCTCATAGCAGATTCTACTTCTTTTTTTGTAGTAGTACAACAACTCTTGTACGGTAAGGTCTGCCAAAGCACTAAATGTGTGCCCCGATAACAGCTTTCTCTCGATCAATTAGTCCAGCATAGGTACGGACATATAGAAAGAATTGGTTCATACGGAAACTGAACGCATAATGTGTGACGCTAGCCATGTATTTTGAGTAAAAAAATAATAAAAAAATGATCTTGTCTAATAAACGGTGACATACTTGCAAAAGATATTCCGCCCTTTATCTTCACACGGGCTTCTTTGTTTTATGCCTTATTTCATACTATACCGAGAGTAAATTTTATAAACTTAAAGCTGGCCTTAAATTTCATTCACGAAATTAACTTAAATTTCATTAACGAAGTAAACCATCCGTTTTATCTTTTGTAACCAAAAAATTCAACATTTCTTGGATCACTAAAAGATAGAAATTACAAGCTATTATTTTACCCAGTCGAATGCATTAGAATAATAAGGTGCTCAATACGCTCTGTTTAATTTAATTTAACATAAACTCCATGTAAATGGGTCCTTATAAGGCAGTACTTAAAACATGAGGACAATTAGCTACAGCTCATCGGTCACAGCTGCGGTTCAGTGCATCCACACTGCCAACCAGCGGATTGTCACGTTCAATATCTCTTATGCAATTTCGTTCGCCTCCTTACCGCTTGCACCTTAGGTGCACCTGACCGTGGCAAGCGCACCGATCGGGTGTGCGTGCTATGGGGGCAAACGGGCGCACAGTGTCACGGTGAAGCATAAACTGTTTCCAGAGCCCCGGGAGCATAGCTCAAGTAAATGTCAATGACTGCCACGGTCGGTTGTTACGGGCCGGTAGGTTTAGTTCCACCACTCAGCCTCTCCTGGCAGCTTCCCCGGCTGGAAGGTCACGAACGATGCAACGAAACGGATGCGATGAAAGTTTCCCATTTTCCGAAACTCAACTCCTGTCCGTACTTTCGTGGAAACTTATCTTTAGCTGAGTGTCTTAAATTTCTTTCCCGAGTGTTACCATTCGTATCAGCAAATAAGCACACAGGCGTTTGCATACTTGCAGCTGGGAGTATAAATGCAACCGCCCAAAGCAACGTTGCACTCAAAGCATCTTCAGTAGCAGCCAAGATCGGTGAACAAATCTGGTAACGGGTCCGATCCAAAGCATAAACGTCACTGTTCAAGCTATCAACATGAAGCGGTTTGTGGTAGGGGATTGAAATTCGTTCTTCAAATTTGTGCAACAATAACGGTTGGTGATTTCGCTTTTAGACACTTGCGCTACTCTTCCTGATTGTGCTGTTCAGCGCGGTGAGGATCGAGTCGGCAATCGCTGGCGATCGGTTGGTATTCCACGTGCCCATAAACTACAAGAACGTGCACATGACAAAGACGCGTGTCAAGCCGGTGCACCATCGGACGTTCCAAAAGACGGACTACAAGCTGCTCGGGTACAGCACGGACAAGCACGGCCACCAGATGTCGCCAATGGGCTCCATGTTGCCGATGGAGTACTTAGCGAAGATGCAGATTCTAAGGCAAGCCTACTATTTCTCTTACTATTTAGACGTTTCTAGTAAATCACTTTTCCACTCTACAGAGGATGACTCTCGAGGAACACGTACGTTTATCGGATAAGCAGCGTGGGAGAGGATTAGGATTAACGATGTTTCCGACGCATTTCGCAGCAGCATTATGAGTGAAATTCCATGAATTCATGCTACACTTTGCTAACACGAAGATACGATCCTTGAAGGGCGCACACTATACGATGTAAAACTGCTATCTCCCACAGAAACCTTGGGGAGTTGAATGCACCAATGGATGAGCGCAATAAGCATAATGATAATATTGTACTGTAATTATTGTTGCTATTTGTTAGACCTAATTTTCTCCTATTAGCTTTGTTGCCTTGTTTTACTTGTTACTTCATACATTATGCATTTAAACATAAATTTATATATAAATCGCTGTAAAATACGAATACGATCGTTAATAAACTGATTAAAACTGATTGAGGGCCAATGTTGGGTCATGCTGTGTTTCGGAGCATTGGAGCAAAACATGTAATAAAGAAATTATGCTCTTCATGCTCTTTTACGCCACCGACCACATAGAAGAAGTCTGCAAGGCACAGGTTCCACCTGGCCGGGCCAATTGTGTGCACTACTAAAGCTAAGCACACGGTCGTAGGTCACTGTTCGAGCCCTAAGCGTCAAAACACTCGCAACACTTGCCAACATTAAGCTTCCGGTTGGCCACCGGAAATTCAACGAAGATCGTTTCGTAGCGCACTCTCTCAAACTACGCACTACAGTTCCACAAAATACCCGGCACACACACTCGCAAACACTTTGGCTCATTCACCTTCCACTCCGATCGATCGGACCGTGCGTGCATTGGAAACGCGTTGCTAAACGATTAAGTTATTTTGTTTTCATTTTGAAGCACTTCTTTCCCGCGCTGTAAACATGAAACAGCGTACTAGATATGCTGCTCTTACCCTTCGCTTTTCCTTACCCTCGATCTAGCCCATACTCGCGCTTGATTCGATTACACGCAGCTTACATGAGCTTAGTCGCTAGCGACTAATCAACTCACCACCACCATCCACTGCACATTGTCACCGAGGACACCGAACGGGTGCCGTACATTCGCACGTGTTGTGCGATGTTGTAGAAATTCTGCAGACTTCCTAGCGTATCCTGCGAAGCGTGAAGCGGCATGAGGGTACTTCCCGTCTACTTATCTCTACCTTCACCCTCGCTGGTGCTGCCAAACGCGCCAAACATTCGCGCACTCGCACCTTCCCGCGCGATGCCCGATTTGGATGCACTTTTCTTAGTACCACCGGACCCTCTCTCTCTCTCTCTCTCACCTACAAACTCTTGGGTGGTACTTTGCTGCACGATACCGGCGGAACATGCAACGTGAGGTAAAAAGTGCAACTACGAATAAATGTGCCTAACCAATGCACAAAACGAAAACGAGAGTTTCCAAGGAAATGGGCGTGAAGAAAAGCGAAAGGAGCATGTCTTTGCGTCTTATCGTGCTTTTCAATCGTGCCCTATTGTTTATCGGGTACCAGGAGCTTCAGAGTGAATTTGCAAACGTAAGTATTCAATGTCAAATTCAATTTCAAATGAAATTTAATATCATTAGCTATAACCCTCCGATGACAACACCAGAAACAAACAAACAAAAAAACATTTACGTTCACCTGTGCTGATGACTGTACCCATCGAACATAGCAGGCTCGGTCACTCCAAAGTATCACAGTATGCCCTTTAAACGCAACCGCTTTTCCGTGCACTAAGTGGCAGCCCATCACCACTACCAGCCAGCACCAATCAGTTGTTTGCAATTCGTTACCCTGCCGCACGCCAACTTTAACCGCTCTTTGCGCCCCTTCGTTCGCATAAACACCACTCGGCTGCGGACACTTCACACGCCAACACGCTGGGCAGGGCCAGCCGCCACCGCCGCCACCACCCCATTCGCAAAACCCATTTCCTTTCGCTACCATTCGTGCTTCATTTCCTTCCGTTTTGTGGCCGACGAGGGATCGACGGCAGGTGTGAATTCTTCCTAAATACTGTAGCGAAACGTCACACCGGCCATTTACCTGGCCACCGGCACTGGAGAGTGGGGATGGATGGTGGCAGAAGACGATACTAAAGGGTACTAGCGCTTGTGCGCGGGCAGCCGACAATTAGCTAAGTTATAAATACACTACTCATTCGACGCTTCCGAAGCAATCGCGTCCAGTCCGGTGAGTGTGCGGCATCAGCTTGCACGAGTTTAGCGCGACTTTGATCAGGTTGTTGGTGCAGGTGTTTCGCAGCTAGATTTTCAACATGATCGGATCCATCCGGTGGCCAACCAGGACCCGGACAGCCGTAAGTGTGGCCCGCTGTGGGACACAGTGTGCTAAAAGTGATGCAAATGTTAAATCTGGTTTCTTTCTACCGTGATTACAGTGCAGTACACATGTTTTGCTGCTGTTGGTACTGTTGCTGACGGGCGCCGTTCTTGCCGGTGGTAGTCGTGTAAGGTAAGCATTTGGTGTAGTGTTGAGTGAATCAGAAGTAATGAATAAATGAATCTGAATCTCGATCGAAAGATTCAGAAATCTTGAGATGAGTTCTCCAAACCTTAAGTTATTTATAGTTTTGCTATTGATAAATGTTGATGTTTATAAGGTCATGTATCTTGAAAGATCTTTACCCTGAATTGCGAAAACTGCTCGAACTAAGAAGACTGGCATGATGGGCGCCATTATTCCCCAAAGTCTTCACGAATCTTTGCAGATTTGTGAAACTTTACACTTTCAAAGATTCATTTATCGTTAAAGATGAATAGTTTGGATCATCTTCAAAGATTCATAAATCATCAAAGATTCATTCATTCAAGTTCCATATGAATGAATCTATTTTAAAGCGTTCATGGACCACAACACTAATTTGGTAGCTTCCTAAAGGAAATACAGATTCTGATACGTGGTATTCCCTTTTTTTCCTTCCAGATCCAAAAGACACAGAACGTCCCGCGGCACATCCCCGGTGGGTCGGTGGCAATCGCGAGCATCGACCGATGGGACGTCCAACGCAATCCACGAGCTTGCCGCAAAGCCTGCCCCCTTCACGAAAGCGGCCAACCCTAGCGGTGGGCCCAAGAAACGTTCCTACTACGTGCCGACGGTGACGAACCTGGAACATTTCATCAACAACATCAAGACCGGTATCGGCGCTTCCAAGTTGGCCCATGCGGTGAACGGTGTGACCGGGGCCATCCAGCAGGCCGTCTCGATGCCCGGCCACGGACCAATCAACCTGCTCGCCAACCACCGACCAGTGGCGCCCGGGATGCATAATGCTGCCGGCTACTATTCGAACGCCAACGAGCTACGGTATGGACAGCCGTTCACCAAGCAAGCGTCCAGTCACTTCAAATCCACCGCGGTCAGCTATGGCAAAAAGGCGGGCGGAAAACGGGGCCGTCATTCATCGACTGCCTCACCGCCCGGCAAGTACGATTCGCTCATGTCCGACCTGGGCATCTCGGGCTACAAGCACTTCGAGAACGCGGTCATCCGGGATTTGGAACGGCGAGAGGAGCTGAAGGTGGAGGCAACCATACACACGCTGTTCCCGGACGCGGCCGATGACGATTGGCGACCGATCGCCTCGATCAAGAAGGCACCGCTGCCGGTGGGTCCGGTGCGCGTTGGCGTTACAGCTCCCGAGCTGTCCGAGTCCAAGATCGTTACCTCGCTGACGGCGCTGGCTACGCCGACAGGGGAAAAGCATCGCGCGCAAGATACGCTTCCCGCCCGAACGGCAAAACCGAAGCCGGCTGGAGGAACTGGAAGTGCAAGTTCCGGTGGACGGTACGGGTTGACGTCGTCTTCCGCCAGTCCAAAGTCCACCAGTGCGCCGAACCAAAAGCATCGCTCCAAGGCATCCTCCCCCGGGAAGGAAAAGCGCACAAAGGAACGGGTAAAGTGTTGGAACTGTGCCAGCGCCACCTCTACAACGGTTTCGTCCTTCGCCTCCTCCACCACCGTGCGGCAACCACAGTCATCTGGGACGCATCCAACAACGCCACGACTCCCGTCGACGACCCAGGGCGGTCAGACGCCACGATTTGCCCCAGCGTACGATTCGGCAATGTTCTACAGCGGCAAAGCGCCGGCAGCCGTTGCCCAGTCCTACAGCAACATCGAGATCCAATCGTTCAACCGTACCCACGCACCGCCGTTTGCCGGTAGCCCGTGGACTCTGGGCGCTTCCGGCACGCCGGCCGAGGTTAGCACCCAGTCGGCCCCACCCGTTACTACCTTTACCGCACAGTCGGACACGGTCCCCAGTGTCGGAGCGAACGGACTCGTTACGAGCCTGTACGGCACGGGCGTGAAGAAGAGCTACGCGAAGGGTCCCAAACCGTACGCGCCAGCAACGTCCTATCTGGGACACAGTGAGGCGACCACGGTTACTTCGACCACCACTTACAAACCGATTGGTGGCTCGCAAGGGACGAAGGGTACGACCAAGAAACGAACGAACCATCGCACGGTCGACAAGCACGGCGACAGTGCCGGGGCCGGATCGAGCAAGAGCGAGCTGCGGGCGAAGAAAAAGTTCGACCCAAAGTACAGCCGGAACCGGGGCACGATTAAGTTTAAGGATGCGCTCGAGAAGAACCCGGACCAGCTCTACCGGTAGGGTAGGACGGGACGATGCGGTGTAAAATGAGACAGCAAAACCGTAACAGTAATTTTGTTTATTTTGAGGGTGATAGTAGTCGCCCGGAGGCGTGATGTTAGGAGATCGTGCTGTCAGCGAGTTCGCAAAAGGCACAAAGGCTTTAGTTATTATTTAATGTGTGCACGGTTTGTGCACGGAAAATCACTTATTTATACACATCGGTAGATTATGTAAGGCTGTTAACCAAAGTACGATACGCAAGCGAAAAATTAGTAAGGATTGCACCTGTCTGCGATCGTGATCACTGCTCTAACTACTGTAAGTAGTATCTGTTTTTTTTTTTTCAGCAGCAGTTTCAGTTTACGTCCTCTGGAACACACTGCTATACTTTGCATCTATTGATTTAACATTCTACATCCTTTCTAAGATGCTTAAACAATAAATAAAATTTTATGTAGTATCTTTGGGTGATATCTGTACCATTTACCATCACAACCATCGGTTGAAAGAATTGATGCTTCTATTGCCTACCAGTCAGTCGTTGTTGTATTTGAGGTCTATCAAAGCGCCCAGCACGCTCTCAAAACATCAGTCATT
>KB671931.1:366533-442940 GCA_000349105.1 Anopheles epiroticus | reverse complement strand
TTTTAGATTGTATATAACGGATAATATCCCCATAGGCTCACAACTTTAAGTCACCAAAGATAACACAATGTATTGTTCCTTCTCACACAATTCTTCGAAGAGTCACCAAAAAGTTCTATAGTGCATGCATCACTATGGGACTAGCTTCTGCAACCTATCCTCTATTTTGGGATTTCACTGCCATGAATGTAAAAGAAGACTGTCAGTAGTCATTGAAGCTTCACTCATCTGTGCCTTCTTTCTGAAGATATCGGTAAGCCACGCATCTCAAAAATCGTAATTCAGTGCAATTCTGACAAGAGAATTATTATGCATCATACACTTGATGACGTATTCACACCCAAAACTGGGTTGGGAAATGTCTTCGATATCTATACCCAACTAAAGGATTAGTAGATCTTAAACAAAACAGGGATATAAAATCGACAGATCTTTGAAGACTTACCACAACATCCCTTGTGGATTATTCGTTCTAATGGAGAGATCTCTTAATGCGCAAGATAGTTTACAATTCATGAACTGGCAACTTTCCAACATATATGTAGAAGCAATAATCCCTGACAATACATAACATTATCGCAACAGCACTCCCATACACACAACCCTTACGACAATTGCCAATGTAGCTGATTCGCCTACTAGCTTCCTATACATTAGTCCCACTAATTATTCCATTTGTAGTGCGCTTAATGTCACTGATCTTCATCACGCTTCCCGTTGCACACTAATTACATACAAGGCGTAGATACACATAGGCCCGCTCTCATTGTCCTTTTCCCTTCTGTTACATCATCGACAAGCCATTTCTCGCAACAAACTGCCAGACTGACAGTGCCGACGAAATAAATAAACCACCGCCAGAAAGCAGCGCAAATCTCACACCAACCGACCCACTTTATGTCACGACGGTTATGATGATGACTTTGTGGCCGACGTGAGCATGTCAGTGATGTGTTGTTTTACTTTTTTCCTTACATTTGTGTGACCGGATTGACCGGACCGGAATAGGCTCGCCCAGCTCACGTACCATCATTAGGATTCATATGGTGTGTATGTGACGGTTAAAACACCAAATGTAAGACCAGTTTTTCTGAGACCACCGTACTTCCATGAGGAACAACCACGAGAGGATATAAAAAAAAAACTGGAGTAGACTGGAACACGTACAGTGGGGCGGCGTTCAATCGGTAGGGAAGAGAAATGCACAACCTTCACCTTTTGTGGCAAGAGGAACAGCAGCCAGCATCTGCCATAAATTATCGGTTCTGCCATTGGCATGAGGTTTATTACGCTTAAATGTAATTAAATGAAAACAGTGCAAGTACTTAAAAAATTGTTGCAGCAAATTAAGATTACAAAAAATATCCAAAAACAACTGTTACGCTCAAATTATGAAACATGCAAACATGCTCGAATATCCAAACAGCATTATTGCTGCAATTATCAATGTAAAGAAAACAGTAAAACAAACAAGCAAGAGTCCAAACCAGCTTTTCAGAAATTTTCCACGAGCAAAAAACCATCCCACAGCGCTGCCATACCACAAAATTACATACAATTGACAATGGCGCTACCGGGATACGTGCCAGCCCACTTTGTGTTCCGCACCCGGGGTCAAATTCGGACATGAGCATTTTTACTTCCAGCTACCCATCTCTAATCATGCCTTTTGATTGTGCTTTACGTAATCAACTGACCTCCCCCCGCCGACGCTTTCCTTCTCAGCGGGCAACAGGAGAGCTTTACTTTGTGCAGACTCAACCGTCGATGGCGCCACAAACACACACACGGCAAGGGGTGGCGGCTATTTCGTTTATTTGCAACGGCAACGTGCAGCAACGAGTTCACGAGTATCACCAGCGGCATGCGTAAGCTAAGAAGAGGCTTATGAAGGGGTATAGCGGCCCACCCCCTGGTAGCGTTTTGATAGTGAAAGTGTGTGCCAACCGTGCGCCCGGCCCAGCCGCCAATGATTTCCTCCATTGAGCGTGCTTTTCAGGTGGAAAATTGAAGAAGAAACTCCGCCGAAATGTGCGCGAGCGTTTGTGTGTTGCAAGTTTGAAAAGGCTAAACAAACGTTAAACGAGAAACTGGGTAAACATTTGCAGTCAGTTCGTTTTGATATGTAACCAATTTTACGATACGTTATGAGGCGTAAATATAGTGTCATGCTTTATTGTAGTGTATCTGCTGCATCAAAAGCACCGAATGCATCGATCGCTAAGCTAATCCCAGCTCTATCGTAACCCTCACCCCCCCCGACAGCAACCATGAACTTTAAACTACAATCTTGCCCATACATATTAAAAAAGGCGTACAACGATAGCCTTCAACAATGTGGCAGTACGCAGAAAGGAGAGAAGAACAATGCAATAGCTTATCATTATGCAAGCGTAATCAGCCTCCTCTTCGCGCCAAAATAAAAAAAAAACCCGAAGAAGTGCATGCTTTAGCTTTTCCTTTCGCTTTCGGATCTCTTTCGCCGTACCACAGCTTGCGGCGCTAGGCAAAACCGTTTGAGCGCGGCGCACCATGGCTAGTGATCACAGTGCATTGCGGAAACGGAAATTAATCACACCGGAATCTTGCACCGGCCCATTATTTCCCATTTTCAGCACCAGCAGAACGAGAAAAAGAGAAAACACGGACTGTATGTGTATGAGAGAGAGAGAGAGAAAGGGAGGGAGTGAGGTTACTGTGGAGCCGTCCGATGATAACGAACCTGATTTTCTAAGCTGTGGCGCGGGGCAACAAAACGTGCGCTCATCGATCGTGCTGATACGTACCAGCAAGTGAAAAGCTGTAATTCGTAACCTAGTAAACGGTACAAACGGGTTTCGATTGGTTCAGTTTTGCCGGAGCGACAAAAAAGATGAGTACATGGCTGATTACTGGTTTGGAAATAAAATAAAAACATTAAAAAACGTGTTTTCGTGAAGGAATTAAAAATTGAATGATAATTACAAAATAATTCTTTTCACAGTTTGATTGCTTAACTATCATATCCCTTCATAAAACATTTACTTCGAATAAATCAATAAAAAAAAGTAGTAAAAGTATAATAAATTCATTCCAGCTCGTTCCGCATTCAAAAGACTTCAACATGCGCTACAAGCGACGAACCCGTAACTGCGGCAGGTAACGAACTCTCATTAGCAAAGCGCAAATAAAAGCAAATCGCGCTGTCTAACAATGTTTAGTGTTTCCTTAAGATCTATCGCTGATTTTCGTCAGATTTCCTCCGATCCCATACTCCCTTCCGTGCGCATTCGGTTTTGGCTGAATGCTCTGCTTGTACACTTGATAGACACATCGAAAAAAAAACAGATAATATTAACGCACCTCAAGTGTCTCTTTTACAATCGCCCCTAAGGGCTCAACCGATCCGCTCGTAATGATGTGCGAAGATACACATCTCATCGCGCACACACACCGCATTCGGTTACGAAATCGGACGGATAATGATGGTACGCGCGAAAGCACTCGTCTGCTGCCAAAGCTGACCGCAGCACAGCGCGTGACTGTATGCTGCTCGATATGCAAAGCACCGTGAAACAGACCAGCACTCCACCACCAGAAGACAATTAAAACAACAGAATCGACCAGCCAGTCATGCGCTGCGGTCTGCCGGCTGCTGCTGATGTCGAACTAACCATCCTCCTGGAGGACACACCACGTGCGCGTCGTTGGAATCGGTGGCGCCGTAATTGGTTACGTTTCCAACGCGCGTTACGACGTGATTTTCACACCAAATAAATCTCTCGGGTGAGGAACTGTGCCGGTTCGGTGCTGCTCATCAACGGCTGATAAAATATTTGCTTTGTTTCCCCCCGGAAGGGCGGCAGACGGCAGACACACCGTCGATAGGGCTTTGACGGGCCCGGCCCAGCTAAAGGGAACCAAACTCAATTAACGAGGCTTATCACAGGATGAAGATAGCAAGGAAAGCGCAATGTGCGAAACGATAAAGAAGAGCAATTTTCATTAGGTAAAGGGAAATTGGTGTTGCAAAAGCTTCTCTCCGCAATATGGAACGCTTTCCAGCATGTTCGATTACGATAGCTCATGTTTTCCCTTAACACACACGCATGCACGTTGATCATCTCGGTCCGTGCAACCAGCATTTGAACGAGTTTACCACCACCGAACGCCTTTTTTGACATGTTGCCCAATCTCGGGCAGTGGGAACGAGTTTATATGGTGCTGGCGAGCAGGAATTGGAACAGGAGTGCCGTCCATGCTGTTTGCCAGGATTATGTATAGCACATGTTGGCCTACCGGACAGGTTTGCTATTGCTGGGATAATGGGGGAAAACCGATTACTTAAACGTACGCAAATTTGGTACCGGTTTAGGAATAGAAGCTAAGCTTAGAGTTTGCAAAATGCATTGGGGGGGGGATAGTTGTGGGGATAGTTAAAAAATAGGGCAATAGATAGTGATTACGTTACAATAATTACTACAAAATTAAAAAAGCAATCCATCAGAGCAGTGGTCTCTAAGCTACGGTTCGCGGACTAAATGCAGCCAAAGTTTTTATTTAAAATAGTGTTTGAAATTAGTTTCACACATTTGTTTTTGTCAGATCAATGAAGAAATATTGCAGATAGAACAAAAACACCTTTTAAATAGAAGCCAAATGGTATCGCTCTAAGAACATTTTACCAATAAGTGTAATCTAGTTATACTATTATGAAACAGTCGCATAAAAGTTTGGAGATCTATGTAAAAGCGAAAATATTAAAAACTATCTAGGAAAATCTTAGATACAATAAATGTTCTCAAGCAAAACAAGCTGTAATATTGAATGAAAAAATATGATATTATTATTACACATTTTCAAAGAACATCATGCAAACTAGGAGGGCAGAATAATGGAGTACCTAGACCTAGACTCACAACAAAGCGGTAGATTTTTTTTATCATTAAAAGCCTCCAGAAGCCATTGTGTTTATTACCTTTAACGAGGTTCATTTATTCCATCCAACCCATAAAGCATTATGATAAGGCCATCAACAAGTATAGAAACTGTGCTGAGCAGAGAACTAGATGAAGGATAACGAATCCATTTGTTTCTGAGATTTTTATTGTTTTGAGAGGATGTATAAAGGGGATAGTTTTTTTTTTACTTACGGCTAGACCGTAGTTCAGGGGAGGGAAGGGGGGTAAAATGTATCGACCAACCTGTTTTAGATTGTACCCGCTATAGATTTAATTGTTACCAAAAATATTCCACTGTTTTTAAGAAAACTAAGAAGTATAGCTTAAATCCTATCCTGAACTAGATTTCCATATGATAGGTCAGCATATAGGTCGATAATAGACATTAGAGGATAGAAAGCTCGCCTGAGAGCGCTATTGTTTCTATTAACCCCAGCCCAGCATAGAAGTAAAGACGTTCTTCCGCTTGTTTTACAGTTACCTACCCTACTTAGCACACTCTCTTGTACAAACCTTTCTCCACTGAACGTCATCAAACGATTGAAGAGTGTTCGACACTCGACAGGATATCAGTGTCGAATTACGTCCTCTTTACCCTTTAACCGGGCCCGAACAACATTTATCGGTTAATCGCCACTTTTCGCACATTCATTACGACAATGATGACGCCTCTTCAGCGTTTTGTTCACTAAAAGCTTCCAGCGTGGGGAGTGAAACATAAGTACCCCCCCACCCCCTCCGAAATATGCTTCATGCTGCTCCATGTATCAGAGAGGTCATATTGGATCAACGGTCAGCTCTTTTTGTGATCACTGCTGGTTGTGGTGTTGCGGTGCTGTTTGGATCGTTTTCTTTTCTCGGTCTTTCTGTCCGGCTACCAGGGGATGTGTATCATCCATCTCCTCCACCTGGGGAGGGATGGGGCTGCGCAGTTTGCTTTCGCGCTTGTTACGCGTCCCCACCCCCACTCGAACCGGAAGGGAGGGGGAAATCAACATTATGTTTGGAAGCTCCCTCCGAGTTTCTGCTACGAATTTCGGTGTACTCACCACCCAGGTACCCCGATGGGCGCCTTCTAATGCGCGAATGAGTACGAAAATGAAAAGCTCAAACCCTCGAAGGTAGAAAGGAGAGGCCAGCCCGGTGCCAGCAAGCAAGCCGATCGCGACAGTAGCGCGCTGAAGATAACGTTGGATTTTGTTTATCTTTCGCCTTCATCTTTCAAAACCAAGAAACCGTACTCCTCGACCGTGGATATGCTTCATCCAGCCCCCATAAGCATCGGTCACACTCGATGGACTGTGCAGCATAGGCAGGGGATGTGGGACCACCACCACCACCACCACCATCAGGTCGAACCGCGCCCCTTCCTACCATTCCCGACCTCTAGGCGTGGGGTGGGTACCGGGCAGCATCGCAGCATTTCTCGCTGGCCGATAGATAGATATTTAAAGATCGGTTCGTTTCGAAAAACTGACCATAACTACCGCGATCAGCTGCGAGCACAACTGCGCCACAGTACCGCGCTCCGGACAGGAACCGAACCAGAAACGGAAGCCGAACCGATTTATACCTACAGACGTAGTTTGTTGGAGAGATTCGATTCGTGATTCGCCTTCAACTTGTTTCAGTGCTGCTGTTGGTTTGCACGTGCCTTTGAGTGTATCGATCTCGGGGAAGTGCTTGAATAGTGGAAAAAGGCAGCACTACGATCGTTTTCCTGTAGTTTCCGCCAACGAGCCTAGTAAAAAGCAAAGCAGCATAATAATGGCATCGAAGATTGTAAGTAATGGGTGCTTTTGGAAGTGGAATTACTATTAGTGTCACAAAGTGCTGTTACCAAGACAAAGAACTGGTGAAAAACTGAAGTTTCGTTAATGGTAAATCCTTTTTAAGGGACAAAATGTGTGTGTGCAGGGAATGTGATAATAACAGTGAGTTAGGAAAAGAGCAAATGTGCATTTCGTGACTCAAATTTAACGTGACTGTTACAGACCGAAGAAAACGCCACCGATCAGAAACGCTAGTATTTTTGTGTAGCTTTTAGCATATCCTAAAGATTATCCTTAAAATCAAACACTTGTAATTTCAGTCCTCTACTAAACTTGCTCTCCATTCCTCTGCCTCTTTCGGACAGGTATTTGCCCTAGTTTTCACCATTACCATGCTTGTGTGTGCCTTTAATGCTCTTCCAGTACCCGATCACGCCAAGTGAGTATGCTGCTACGGGTACAGATAGCAACATCATCCTAACATGGCGCGGGATTATCGCATGTGTTTTTTTTTTTCTCTCTTTCCCAGGATTCGCATCCACGTGCCGATTAAGCATCACACCCATCTGCATACGAAAACCGTCGTGAAAACGGTCCATGTGGGTATCCCGGTAAAGAATGTCAAGCCGCACGAAGAGGAACATGGCTGGGAGTATGGCAAGAAGAAGAAGACGGGCGCCTCCAGCTACCTGTCCTACATTTGAACGGGGTAGAGTGTATAGCACACCCATCGAATGCGTGTGAACTTTAGGCGTTTGGAACCAAAAAATAGAATTATCAATAAATTGTAGGTACTACTAATAGGTGAAGCCGATTCGCGTTTCAGGTTGTGTAATGCTCAATGGTAAGGTGTTAAAAAAACGTCCGAAATGATTATCCTACATTGTATGTTTAGCGATGCAACGAAACTAGAAACAAAACGGAGACTGTTGGGTCAGACCATTTCACAATTCATAAGGAGTACTTTTGATAAAATGAAGTGATACTCTTCCGATATTTAATATCGCTTTTTGGCAAAATATCCTGCAAAGAAACACGTCATTTCATACGGAAAAACTTAACTGGCCGGTAGCAACAAAAGTAATCGTTCCGGAAAATAAGAAACAGAATGTAAATTATTGAAATTTACTTACAGATTAGCCCTAACTGACAATTCGTGGGCAATGACTCGATGAATCAATCCAGTCACTGAAAACTGCCATCGTCCTACTTCGTGTCCTTCCACTATACGTATTTTCACACCACTCTACCAAACTATGCCAGATCAACTTCAATACCTAAATGAAAACAGCCTACTGCAAATTGCTCAATTCATCCAAAATTATCGAATACGGATATTAACATAAACTTTATATATTCATTTGGCAACATAGTTCAAAAGTGTTTAATTGTGTTAATATATTGCATTGTAAACTGTACATAAAATTAAACAATCGATTGTTTTGTAAAATATTCAAAACACTCCTTTCGTTGTGTTTTTTGCGCCAAATGATGCACTGCTTTGGTAATATTTACATCCTACAATTGTCACACCGTTTCTTTCCAATATGGCGGCACGAAAAAATACGCTGTTGACCCAACCGCACAGATCGCATATATTGTCCGTGCCATATTTGCAAATCCAGCTGGTTGTGTTGTATTTTTGTTGACCAAAGCTAGTGGAGAAAAAGACCTGTACCAGCGGACTTATCTTTACCCCAGCCATGGAAGGAGTGACCCCTAGATCGAACGAACACTGGAAGCGGGTAAATTGCCAACATGTCGATATCTTTCTTGTTTCCCTTCTCCGGATTCCCGAACAAAGCGCCCAACGCGTGTAGCATTCTACCCCGTATCTATCTACGTCGTTCTTTATCAGCGATAAAAAATGTAATTTAAACACATTGTTGATATGATTCATGCACCAAAAACCGTGTCGTCACAGTGTAGACTGGTGGTATCTTATGCAAAACGGACCGTAGTACCGAATAGCAAGTTACAGTGTGTGTGGGTATATTTCGCTGGCTGGTGGAATTCTTGTATAAGAAACCTTTCAAATGCTCCGAATAGCAGGTTTGAATAACTTGTAACGCGTGGCGCTGGAACAATCATTGCATGAAGAAACTAAAATCCTTTTCCAATATGCTCATGAACGAAACATTCCCTCATCGGTTACCTCCCCGCATTGTGTGCTGCCGATCCAATCTAGAACCTTCTGCTTGTACCTTCTTGCAGGCTTATCTTGGCCCGCTGCCGGATGAATTTCTGCGCGTTACGACAGCGCAAGACATTCAGGAAGTGTCGGACAGGCAGGCCGCTTTGGCCCTTCAAAGCTACCACAATACATACACGCCCCATATGGTAAGCAAATACACCTTCAGCACATTGGTTCCCGCTTGGTAAATTGTTCCTTTCTTATCTCGCTCTCTGCTGTATCATAAAACGCGTAGGCTCCAAACTTTGTCGGACGCTTGAGCATTACCATCGCACAGGCGAAACTGGTGAAAAACTATGGCATCACCCGGATGGATCCGTACGTGCGGCTTCGCGTGGGCCACTTTGTTTATGAAACGCAAACGGCTCCGAATGGTGGCCGCAATCCACGTTGGAATCGCGTAATACACTGTCAGCTGCCGGCCGGTGTGGACACGATTGCGCTCGAAATTTACGACGAGTGTAACTTTTCCATGGACGAACTGATCGCTTGGGCTGAAATACGCATTCCTCAGTCGGTGCTGCGGGGCGAAACGCACGAAGATTGGTACCCGTTGAGCGGTAAGCAAGGCGAAGGGCTCGAGGGCAGCATCGACATGGTGATGAGTTTTAGTGTAAGTAGTATTCAGAGAGGACAGCCGATTTCCTATTTAGAAATAAGTGTAAATGTTCCATATTATCCCTTTTGTTTCCTTCAGAACATGGTCGTTCAACCACGCATGATACAGACCAATGCTCCGGTCGTGTTGGTACCGAACGTGGCCAGCGGTACACCAATGCCTGTGTTTGTTGCCCCGAACCAACCGCAGGTTGCTCGGCCACCACCACCAGTGCTGACGGACGACGATCTGACGCGCATCCACGAAATGTTCCCGCAGATAGACAAGGAGGTGATCAAATCGGTCGCTGTAGCCAACAATCAGGATCGTGATGCGGTAATAAATGCCTTGTTGCAGATGAGTAGCTAGATTCAGCATTCAACGATTTTTTGACGGTACGCTTAGCAGAGCGGGTGGCATTTTAAATCGCGCATGTACGCCGCTCGTGTGGGCATGTTTATTGAACCTTCCAATATATTTTTGTTGTTTATGTTAAGACTTACGGATGCTTCTAACTGTATTTAATAAATGTACGCTAGACTTACACTTACCAATGCAAATGTGTGCCTTACTGTCGTACTCGATTGATTAATATCATTTTTTGAAAGAAAAATTAATTTCGCAAAGCGTAAACATCCCCAAATAACAATTTCGGTGACATTTGTAGTGTTCCGCTACAAGCAGTCAACAAACTGCACACATTTTGCAGCGCTCGTGTGCACTCACCTTGCGTTTCCAGTGACAAGCGGTGTGTACATCGAAGACATGTAAACAAAGTCACTTTTGCCGCCATCGCAAGCTCACCGCGGTCCGGTTGGAATACCAATTTTGCAAAAGAATAGGTAAAATGATTCGAATATCAGCTCTGAACGAGGAAGAATCGGACGAAGATAGTAATGGATTCGATGCCGAGCTAATAGTTACGAAGGAAGCAGAGGTACGCTCATTTTCATGGCTTGTCCGAGCACCAAATCTATGGTTGTTTCTTCTCTCTTCTTCATTTGCAGGAAACCATTGCGATTTCGGAGTATGTACGAGCGCTGCAGATGAAAAATGAGAACAAACAGCAAGATGCATTGGAGTTGCTACTCGAGCTGCTGGATACTCAAGTCATCAACGATGTATGTGTCGAAGGTTTGCTTGACTACTGCTTTCGCATCACCTTGTATCGAACCGCCGTCCCACCCCCTCCTTTGTGTATCGTTTTAGGTCACATCCACCCAAACGGATAGCAAACTGTTTGCTGTCAAGTACAACTGCTACCGCAACATAGGGCTGATTTACGAGGAGCAGGGCAAGGAGCGTCTGGCCATCGAGTTTCTCGTGAAAGCTATGGATCTCGACGAAACGGATGTGTACACCATGTCCCGGTTGGCACACATGACACTGAAGACGGGTCATCTGCAGATTTCAAAACTATACTTCGAAAAGTGTCTGAAACGAAATCCAAACCACTGGCCCAGCATGGAGGGGTTACTGCGCGTGTTCTGTAGTGCTTCAAACGTGGTGGAAGCCTACGGATGGGCTGGTCAGTGTTACCGCAAGGATAGCCGCAACAAGCTGTACGTAGATGTGCTGCGTGCAATCAGGGAACGGTTTAAATCCGCACTGCCCTACCTGGACACTGTGTTCACCGTGCCGCCGGCGGTTGATTTTAGCGAGGAAGAGAAACGCCGGCCACTGGCGCTGGCTTTGGAGACGTTTGATGAGCTGTTTAAGCCTCGCCATGTACCAGAAGAGCCAGAGGACATTACGGTGATGCCGGAGGCGCTGAAGAATGTGATGAAAGTAGACGATCTCAGCTTCGAAACGATCGGCAACGTATTGGTTCAGCTGAACGCTCGAATGGAGGAGCTAGATTTGGTAAGAAGTGAACGGTCTGTTAATCTTTCATAGTTACTAAAATCAAACACGTTTCTTACAGAAATGTGTGTTTATGGTAGACACCGAAGCTTTGTTCTGCGAGCATCGGAAAGAGCAAATGGAACAAATGGTAGAAGACGTAGAGATGGTACCGGCACCGACAGAATGTGCCGCTGATGTATCCGCGGCAAAGGACGAAAATCGTATGGAAACGGAAGAAGAAGAAATCTGCGGTAAGTGTTTTACCCGAAATGATGGAAATATGGACATCAAATGACTTTACACATTCTTACAGAAGAAGCAAACGACGGAGGTGCTAGTGCTGCAGCTAAAAGTAATGATGAAACGAATGGCAATGGTACATCTGCAGCGGACAGTGCGGATTCTGGCGTTGGTACGATTATTAGAACCTTGTCAATCATGCACAAAGGTTTTATGACGCAGTTTTTTTTGTTAATATCTTTATTTACATTGCAGATGCTAATGAGCAAGCCAAAAACAAAGCTCGTCGACGGGGATCGGAACTGAAAATTCTCGAACAATGGGGCTGGCATAAAAATCGCCGATCCACACGAAAGAAGAGCGTACAGGAAGTGAACGATCCGGTAGATGCAACGGTCGATACATTCTTCAAACAAGCAGTAAAGCAGCACCTTTCGTAAGCTCGACCTTTTATATCTTTAAAAATACTGCAAGCATGATTTATAAAATTTACATACTGTTCTTTAAGGGAGGACTTGTGCTTCAAGGGTTCACCTTTTATATCGGAAACTCAAAAGAACGCAGAAGATGAAAACGATAGCAAGGAAGAAGGAAAATCAACCGACTCACCAGGAAATCGAGAACAAAACATAACCACCCAACTGGATTTTTGTTGCGAATGTGATCTGCACAAGTTTGTAGCAGAAATGAAGGTAATTATTGCATTGTACCTTTCATTAACGGCACTTAATAATAATTATATTCTTTCCCTTGCACAGAAAAACGACATAGACGTGTACGCTCTAATGTACGGATTCTTGGCACACGTTTCCAAATCGTGGGGCGTCGCAATGAAGCCTGAACTGCGCTCATTGTACTTGAAAGTGCACTCGTTCTTTGTGCAGTACACTGATTACGATGCATGGAATCAGCTGTCGGAGGAGCAGTTGGAAGTGATCTTTCAAATCACACTGTTTCATCTTGAACTGAAGCTTGATGCAGAGCTGGCGCAGAGCCGCGAGGAAACGACCAGGTAATCTCGAATTCATTGCTTTCTTTCGAAGATTAAAATGCTTATGCGCTTTTACCCCCTCTGACATTGCAGTATGTTTGATCAATTTGATGAGGAAGTGTTCCATCGTTGTCGGTTTTATGTGGACGGCTTGCCCAATCTGCAAATAGTGGCGCTGTATCGGATACGACTGTTGTGGATTGCCTACATCCTGGATTGCAGCATGCAAAAGTTCGACCAAGCGTTGGACAACCTTTACACGGTAAGAGCTAGCCCATCGGATTGTAGTTTTTAGCTCACTTTTGGAACACCAATTTTGCAGATTCAAGAACTCCTCGAATCATCGGGCGAATCACGGTTAGAGTTAAACTTCCCAAATCAGAGTGCAAACAAAAGCGTCAGCAGAAGCTCGGTTCGTGAACTTATCGGCGAAACGGAACGTAAGCTGCGCATTGAACGGGTTAAGCGTCACTACGATGAGGGAGAGCATGAGCAGGTGGTTGATATATTGAAGGACACGTTACGCTACTACACATCCGTTGGAAATCCGAATGAATCCATACTCAGCCTTACCAGCCAAACACAAATGCTGCTAGAATCGCTCTGGAACATGGTCGAAATGGAGGTAAGGATACACAGTTCCTGCAAAGGGTGTGTGTAACATTGTGTTAATATCGTTTCTTTTAAATTTCAGGAATGTTTTCTTTGGTCGGAAAAATCTTTCAGTTACTCAGTGCAACAGTTTATAACAGCCCCAGTACAGCACGATAGCAAAAAGTCACGCATGTGGGCGAATAATATAAACTTTGCCCTTGTGTACCTCGAATCCATAATCAAGCAGGAAGGAGTAGCAATGAGTAAGTGTTTGTATAACCCTCTCATGGCATTAGCATTGTTTAAAGTTACCTTTATTGCTGCTTTTCATCACAGTTGATATTCTTGGCAAAAACTTATCACGCCTCATTCAATCGTTGCACCGTTTGCTGACACACCAGCTGGATCCGAGCGGAGAGAAAAATTACACTGCTCAACTTTGTCTCGTTGAATGCTGGAGAGCTTGGATTGTTCTTTACTACATTCTGGAAAGGTACCGTGCAAAAAGATGGCCCCTAATTGTTCTCTCGTATGTGTACATCGATGCATTATCTTCACTTACAGACAGGACGATTTGGAAAGCTCGGTTAAGCTTAATCGTACGCCAGCAATTGCCGATCAAGGTGGATTATTTGAACTGGACCCGGAGCGTCTTTGTAATTCAATTATGATGTGCTTCGTTGCTCATGAACTTCTGGGAAAGTAAGTGTGTCTTGTACTGTCATAGTTAACATTAGTTTTGATCCATAATCCATCCCCACGTAGAAAAAATTGGTGCTCAAAGGGCGATAGTGGGCTGCTATTTCACACGCTCGATGTTGTCGTGCCGAAGATACGTTCACCAATGCTGGAACCCTTTCGAGAGATTTTAAATGAATATCTTGAACAGGTTACATACTGCCTGTACGGATATCCGCAAAAACGGCCGCGTCTACGCCACATACAGGATCACTGTGCCGTACAGGTATCGCTCACCTGGGAACGAGCGATTCAACTGTTTGATCTTTATCGCCCCGACAGTCTGCCTGAGTTTAATTCATACAAGTATGTAGCGTGCGACACGTGGTCACATTTATCATTATCATTATAACTAAACACACACCATTTATAGGCTAGAATCGATTTCAACCGATATGGAGGCTCTGCTACAGCGCATTATTTTGCTTATACCGAACGATATCAACATGATGAAGCTATCCCGACCGATATCGGAGTTTATCGATGGGAAGGGCAATACTCTGCCGGAGGGAGCAAACATTTTGCAGAGTGAAATAAAGCCAATCTTTTATCTGCTGGCTGATTTCTACTTCAAGAGCCGTGATTTTACTCGTGCGATCAAGTACTACGTGATGGATCTGGCGCTCGAACCATCGCGTTTCGATTCCTGGGCAGGGATTTCACTCTCCAAGGCGAGCAAAGTTGAAACGAAGCTTAACTCCACCGAAGTAATACTGTAAGTTGAAGTGTAAAACTCAAGCAAAATGAAAAGCTTGCGTGTTAACGTACTTTTTTACTACAGATTGCAGGATTTTCTGGACGAAACGGACAATGGCTTAAAATGCTTCGATCAGTGTTTGCAACTCAATGAAGAGGACTCGCAGCTTTGGATCGAGTACGGTTCCTTTGCATATAACATTCATTCATTCTGCTCTCGCAGCCTCAAGCTACTGAGTGACACACTGTCCATGGAAAGGTAAAATGCTGTCATTTATATCACGTAGCACTGCTTAACCGTATATCTTTCCCACAATTAAACCATGTAAAATAGCTTTGCTCTGGTGGAAACGCATAAAGAGCGCTGCCTCGACATAGCGTTTACGTGCTTCAACAAGGTAAGCCTCATCAAGCTGTGCTACAGCAATGCGGCCGGAGAGATTGTCGACGAGCAGCAGCCATTGCAATCGAACCAAGAGAATGGACACAGTCACGAGGACGAAATTTGGCTGCATCACTACATGCTTGGCAAGATAGCGGAGAAAAAGAAGGAACACCCTGCCGTCTATCTGACGCACTACATGAAGTCGGCCAAATATCTGTACGAGTGTAACGCGACCTATCCGATCAAGATCAACCATAGCAGCCCATCCCAGCTGGCGATAGAGGCGCTGGAGATATTCTATCGCATCAATGCAGCGATCATGAAGTATGTGGAGCAGCACTCGCCAATCAGCAAGAAAACTTCGCGCCTGTTTCTGCGCACGCTAAAGGAACTGTCTACCAGTCCGTTTGCTGTGAATCGGGCTAAAATAAACGAAACTATGCTCAAGCGAAAGATATCTCCGAACGGTGGAAATGGTGGCAATGCTGGAGGAGGATCGGCAGAAATGGACGTTTCCGTAGCTTCTCCCAATACTGGCAAGGCTACTAGTGAGCCGGCATCAGCGTCAGATAATTCAACAATCGCTCCCTCTTCATCTACTGCAGTAGAGGATGGCAATAAAGCACCGGAACAATCTTCAGATTCACCACTAAACTCTCAATCTACTCCAACTGTTTCACAAAACAGTCCTAAACCGATAGAAGCTCAACCGAAGACGGGTTCGGATGATGTGCTGATGGTGGAAGATGAAAATGTTCCTTCTCCGGCAACTGGTGCCAATGCGTCGCGCATGCTCGAACACATTCGCGTGGAGGAAATTAAGCAGCTTGGTGATCCACAGCACCCAGCACTGCGCCGTGGTTCGCAGGAGAGTGCGATTACGACCACCACAACGACGACAACGACCACTACTAGTACTTCCTCGTCAAGCAGCGAGTCGTCCGACAGTGATACAGATTCTTCCTCTGATTCGGATAGTGATAGTACCTCGACAGACGATGAAATGGTTGTAAGTAACATGGACCACTTTATGAAATGATAACTGCAATGATTACAAACTATTTGCATTCCCGCTTTTCAGAATCAGCAGTCCATCAGTCCAGAGCAAAGGGACACAATTTTCAAGCTGTGCATTAAGAACCTGGAAGAGTGTATAACACGCTTCCCCGAGCATTACAAATCAATGTACCGTCTGGTACACCACTTCATGTATGCGCCCGGTTCGACAAAGTCGTTTGAAAGCGCTCGGCAGCTTCTACTCGGCACGTATCGCACCACGCTCGGCAATCAAATACCGGGACTGTTTACCGAACGGAAGACGACCAACTTTTTCAATGTAGGTTTTTTTTTGCATGATTCATTTACGCTTGAAATGGAGCAATTAATGTCATGTCTCGTTTCACCGTTTAACAGGGTTTGTGGAGAATTCCTGCCTCTGATATCGATCGTCCGGGAAATTTTGCTTCCCACATTTCGAAGTGCGTTATAGTTCTAATGGAAACGTTGAAAGAATTTTCCGAGCACGAGGTGCTGCTGGAGTTGGCTCTTCAACTACAGCGCACGCCGGAACCGGACAAGTAAGTGCCTCAGCCATCCTAATCCATTATGCTTCTCTAATACCCTCCTATTTCTTGTTGACCGATACGAAACAGGAAGTATTTAAATGATTATGAACGCAAAGAGCTGGTCCAGCAGGCTATACTGTTCTGTGTGCAGGTGTACCGTAGCATGATTAAGAAAAGTTCGGACGGACGCAACGATGCCGAACTGCTCTCACTGATGGTCGACATGTACAAGGCGTACCGGAAGATCATCAAGCATATGCAATCGAAAGAGCCACTGTTTGCGACGGTACTGATCGATGCGTACCGGGCGTTTGTTACTGACAAGGGGCTGAAAGTACCGGATAATGTCAGTGTTCTGGATTTGGCCGTTAAGCTGTGTACGTACGAAATTAACTACCGTAAGACGCAGGAAAGACAGCAAAATGCAAATGCTGCCGGAGCGAGCGGGGCAGGTGCTGGAGGTGGGGCAGCTGCTGCTGCTAACGGTGGAAATGGTTCCAAACAGATACTTACCAGTGGCGAACTGCCTGCAACAATGATCGTACCGATGCAGCCCATATCTGCGGTAAGTGTAATGATCCTTCAGTTTTTAGCATTCCTATTGATCATCTTACCTTTTCTTTTCATTTCGGAAGAACTTCATCCCCGGGCTGACCAAACAAAACAGACGATTAGGAGGGACAAAGTCCTCTGCCAATCCGCCAACACTGCCCTCAGCCATGTCGATGGCTTCAACAAATGTCGAACAGCAAACGATCGTTCAGCAGCAAGGCTATTCCGCCGCATCGGGCCAATACGCTCAAACCACCATGTCCAGCATGATGTCGGAGCTTTCCTCACGCGTAACCATCACGCCAATCATGCACGAAACTGCATCCGCACCGACGGCAGCTGCCGGCAGCTCCAAAATCAGCTCTACCGTCGCCAACGCAATGTCCTCTATGAACGCGTCAACCACCGCAACGAAATCGATGGCATTTTCAGCAACCTCCACGAACGAACTGTTGTTACCGACTCCTGCAGGATCTTCAGTACCCTTGCCAGCGGCCAGTGCACTAGCACAACAAATACCTACCTCATCGACCACTAATACAGCCACCCTCTTTCAACAGTATCTTCAGCTCTTCAGCAAAATCCCGAACATTGCATCCCTTAACGCGAATCCGATGATGACGTCCGCCTTGACTAAGTATTTCGGTAAATGATACCATCCGGGTTTATAGCTACCTTTACTTTTATTAATTTGATTATCACTCACTTCAATAGCTTCGTTGAAAATGCAGAATGAATCGTCAGCGATGTCGCCCAGCACTGATCGGAGCACTTCCACACCGTCTCCATTGCCACCAATGTCGGTGACTCTAGCGAAAGGAACCGCTGGTCCAATGGGAAAGGATTATCAACCATCTACTTCGGGTGGAGGTAAAAAAGCTTCTGGTGGGAAATCATCTGCCATCGGTAGTAGCACCTTTACTTCCATGAACATGGAACAGCAACAGAAGCAGCAGAAGCAGCAGCAGCAAAAGCATCAGCTTGCCACCATTACGCTCACCCCGATGTCCACATTGACGGGACAGCCGCCCAAGAAGGATACACGCGTGTCCTCACCATTCAGCCAGCGTGTATCCTCACCCTCACCGATCCTTACGATCACTCCCTCGGAAGGACCGATACTACCACGTCACAAGGAACCGACCGGTGGTCGCAAAGTCAAGGGCAAAGGTAAAGGGCAGGGAACCACGATGGGACAACAATCCAGACCGGCACCTTACAGCAGACCACCGATGCCTTCAACGCATCAGTCCGCCATCTCGCAGCTTGGTGTGCCCGGTCTTTCGATCGAACCAGTCCTCGGTCCCCTCATCCAACCTATGGTGGGTAGCAGTGGTAAATCCTCTTCCGCATCGAACGCTACACGTACGGATAAAGCGCTGGACATCACTGCCGCAGTGTTCGGGTCCGGTGTGACGCCGGATATGGTAGCGTCCTATAAGGAGCTGATGGAAAAATATCCTCACATGGGTCGGTCGATGTTGATTAACAACATGAAGGGTGGGACCGTTGGACCGACGTCCGCTCAGCAATCGACAACGGGTAGCCGAAAGCAATCTGCGAAGCAGTCAAACAAATTAGCCAACACTATGGCGATGCAGGCAGCAATGGCGAATATGGCAGCAGGAGGAAGTTCTGTTGGTGGTGGAAATCGTTTCACTTCAAGTCCCACCAGCACCGCCACGGGTGGTATACCAAGAATCAGTGCAACGATAACTCCCGTGCCATCGTCGGGAGGATTCCAAGCTGAAAGCTACAGCAGGCAGGGGACGACGGCTGCCGGTAGATCCTCTCCCGCGATGGCTGCACATACGAAGGGTGTTGTTGGGTAAGTGTGATTAATATTGAAAACCATAATTTGCTATTTGGTAATCGTTGTATGCACTCTGTCCTCTTCTTAGATCCGGCCAACTGCAACAGCAGCAGCAACAACAAGCGAAAACTTTACAACAAAAGCTAGCCGAACGACAAAAGGCGAACAAAGCGCGAGAGAGTGAAAGTACCGCCGGTGGTTCGAACCAAGGATTGTCCAAAGCAAAACCAAAACCAATGGACGATCCAGTCGATGTGATCGTACTGGAATGATCTTTGCCCAACAACGGTGTACAACTTAATTCAGATACATGATCACCTTATCGTCGCATTCAGAATAGAAAAATAAGCTCGAAACCCTAAAACTGTCAATATACAAGATCCCGTAGCCTCTTATGAGCACACAGTAAGTAGTTCGTTCCACTGAGAAATCTGTCTCATGTTCGCATCAACTCCTGATATACATCTAACAGGGCTCAAACATCATGTTTGCGACTCAATCAATTTTGTGTTTATTCCGTTTTTTATTTTGTGATGAGAAAAAGGTACCGTCGTCGTGTCCGGTCGTGTCGCGTCTTTAACTTTTCTCTCGCTTCTCGTGTACCAATATATAAAATCTTGCGTTTATAAGGCCCTTTTGTGTAAGCTGGATAATTATGTAGTTGCATCTGTTTTCTGTTGCAAAATGTGTGAAAATGTTTTGTTCAATCAACAACAAAAACAACATAACATGTTCTCTCTTTAGCTCTTTCTTCTATCCTTCTCTCGATTTTTCCTATACTTTATTTTGTTTTTTTTTTTTTTTTGCAAAACTGCTCTCATTTGTTGCCTTATTTTTGTAACGGAGTTTTGTTTTTGGAGCTGAGTTGTGTTATTTTCTTTTTGAAGTGCAGATTATTCTTGTTCGTCGTATTTTATTTTCGTTTTACTCTTTTATTGCCTTTCCTTTTCCCATCGCTCTCTACTTTCACTGTTTATATTCTTTTATTTTTATGTTTAGTTCGTCTCTATCTACCTTTGCATTTCGATTGTCTCACTCGTTCTTGACAGGTTCGACTCTACTAAGAGTATTATAATGATTCAGAATACGGGTTTTTGCTAGTGTTTTCTCTTTTTTCATCCTCCTTCACGCTTGCTCATGTTACTTTTTCTGTGTATTGTGTGTGTGTGTGTGTGTGTGTGTGTGTGTGTCTCTCTATCTCACATTCTCTTACCCCCGTCCCAATCTTACATTCTAAATACTCTGTAAATCCAGAATCACACATATTTGCACTGTACAACAATTCGCGTATAAAAGTAATAAAATAATAATAGTTATATTAATTCAGCGACAAAACGAAAAACCTGTATATATATAACTCTAGCGGCACTGATTGCGTTCAAAACTCCCCTACCCAGTCCTAGGACGTGTCTTCCTACTTCTTGCTGTTTCGATGCTGTGCTAAAACACGTGCTGGTTTTGTATTTTTTAACTATCCCGAAAACTAGCTTTGTCCCAAAAGAGGCATTCAAAATTCCTGTTATACATGTGTACGGGTTTATATGTGTTTTGTTTGTAAGAGCACTTTATGTTACGTGTTACGTGTCCTGCGTTTTTGTTTCTTTATTTAGAATCCCCTTTTGGATAGGATTTAGGCAAATGTTCGTAGTACTCTATACGGATTCCCCTGCGTTCCACACCACGTCAAACCTAAACAAATTCATTCCCCTTCACTCGCTTCTTTTCTGAGAGAACCGAAAAGAAGCCCTGTATGTGGCATCCAGACGGCCTTTAAAAACCACAACCAATACGCCCAACGTGTCTGCGGTTGGGGAACAGGCGAGGGGTTAGATAAACTACGGTTGATTAGAAGAGAAGAGATACTATAGTTAATATAGATAGTTACGATTAAAAAGCGCCCTCTATAGGTAGGTGTGTTTGTGTGTGTGTGTGTGTGTGTTTGTTTTTTTACGGCAATATTAATTAGGTAGATTAATAATATTAGTAGTAATGATTATTTTATACATAAATAGCTTCCGCCTGTCCCTCGCTCGAATCGAGCGTGATTTTGTGATCACATTCGTCGTCGAAAAAACGCCGGAAGGTAAACTCGAAGAACCCGTGATGGAACGGTTTGCCACTGTCGCACACCTCGTCCAGGTTGCCATGACCGCCCTCGTCGCAGGACGAGGACGAATCCTGCAGCCGGCCCGGATCGATCGGGTCAAAGTTGGACGTATCGGTCGGGTACTTAATCTTCGGCTCGTACAGTGCCTGCTGGCTGCGCAGGTCCTTGCTGAAGTCGATTGTGCGGAAGAACGGGTGCGATTTGATTTCATCCACGTTTCGGCCGATCCGTTCGTCCTCGTTCTTGCACAGCCGCAGTATGATATCCTTCGCTTCCGGGGTTAACTGCGCTTCCGGCGGTATGCGCAACGTTTGTCGCCAGTTTATGACCTACCGATGGAGGCGGTTGTGTGTGAGTGAGTTTAGTTAGTGCTACGCCGAATGTCCCTTACCTTTATCTGTGTTTCTTCGGCCGTGTTTGCCAAAAAGGGAGGCTGTCCGACTAGCATCTCGTACAGTATGACGCCGACACTCCACCAGTCACACAGCTGGGTGTAGCCGCTACGCAGCAGCACCTCCGGTGCGATGTAGTTCGGTGTACCGACGATTGAGTGTGCTTTGGCGCGGTTTTTCTCGCGGAACTTTCGCCTGACAAAAGTAATAAAAGGATCGTGTTACTATTAGTAATGGAGGCAATAACGCCGTTACTTCAAACTACCTACCTTTCTAGTGGTGGGGGAATTTCTGAACCGAATTTGCTCCACGCTTCCATCGAGTCTTGCCTGGCATGGTCTGTGGAGAATAGGAGAACGAAGGGTAAGGTAATTTCGAGCGGCACGGTCAGTGATGGGAATTTTATTCTGAAACTACTAGGTAAGTCCATTCATGGAACAATCAAACCTAAGCTCGAAAATAAGGGTTTTGAAGCTACATGTTGTTGATGAGAAGGTACACGTAACTTTTGTTTTCTTTTTCCTACTCAGAGTTGCATCAGATTGGACGGACGGCAACACTCCGTGTAGCAAAGCTGAACTCAATACGTGTTTTGATCTTTCGATACTGAAACGGTATTTTTCCTAAACCATCTTGCATCATTTTTTTCATGATCTCCTTTTTTACTGATTCTACACATTTTCATTATTCATCTCTAACGCCAAATGCAATGAAACACTTTTATCGAACCATTATTTTACTGATGGAAAATCATTATGCAGTAGTTGCATCATTTGAGCGCTTAACCACGCTTAATAAATTATTTGTGAGGAAAAATAATGAATTTCCGATTCCAGATTCGTCAAGTCAAGTCAAGCTAAGTAAACTAACTTTTTTATGAGTTATTTTAATTATTAATTATTTTTATTTAATAAAGGTACAGCTAGTAGGTTCAGCTTCATTTCGTTTTGTAAGCAAGCTGATCCATTCCGTAATAAAAAATGGTATTATAGTACATGCAGCGTTAAGGCAAAAGAAAAACATACCATTCTTTTGATAGTACTTCGAGTCGTGCGTCCAGCGGAATCCAGTGCATAAACCAAAATCCGTCAACTTGATGTGTCCCTTTCGATCGATCAGCACATTATCCGGCTTGATGTCACTGTGTAATGGTAAAAATGTACATTAGTCTTTCGTGTTACTTAACTAATTAAGTGAAAACGCTCTCCCTCATCCTACCGATGAATGAATCCCATTTTGTGGACGCTATCAATCGCACAGGTCAGTTCGGCGATGTAGAAGCGGGCTAGATCTTCCTCAAAAATTCCTTTCTTGATCAGTAGCGACATGAGATCTCCACCTGCGAAGGGCACAAGATAAAGGACCGCCGTTTTGATACTTTTTCATTCAAACTTCGCACACATGCACAAATATTCCACTTACCCGGTATATAATCCATCACGAAGTAAAGATTGTCCTTGTCCTGAAAGCTGTAGTACAGCTTCACCACCCACTCGTTGTCCGCCTCCGCCAGAATGTCCCGCTCCGCCTTGACGTGCGCTACCTGGTTACGCTTCAGCACATCCGCCTTGCGCAGTGTTTTCATCGCGTACAGATGGTTGGTCGTGTCAATCTTCTTCACAAGCGTCACCTCCCCGAACGCTCCGACGCCGATCGTTTTGATCTTCGCAAACATCGACTTATCCATCTTGGCGCGCTTCAGCCGAATGTAGTTGCTCTCCTTCTGGCACAGCAGCTTCCGCATCTCGATCTTCGTCTCCTCCGGCAGGTCCAGCTTAGACATTTCGCTTTCCAGCTGCTTGATGCGGAAGTTGCGCTGCGAGTACGACTTGAGCACGTTCTCGATATGCTGCTCCATGAAGAACTTGTATGCCTGGGGCGAATAGTGCTTCACCTTACACTCGGACCGTTCCGCTTCCTTCTCCTTCGACAGATTCTTGCGCTCCGGTATCGGCGACTGGTGTTTGATTTTGCGTGGATTGTCCTCACCACCACCACCACCACCGCCGCTTCCACCAGCTCCACCACCGCTACCACCACTGGAGGAAGCATTTCCGACCGCAACTGCCCGGCTTCCGGATCCTCCCTCTCCTCCACCTCCCGTTGAGGTGGGTGTTGTTGCGGGGGACGATTCGGCCGTGCTACTGCCACTCGCAGGACCATGATCGCTACCGTTGGTATAGGCCGGTGCAGGACCGTTATTGTTGCCGCTTCCTGGAAAGCGAACCGTTTTCATAAGGCTACTGCGAACACCACCACTTGCCGCAGTGGATGTTATGCCCCGGTGCTGCTGCTGTTGGTGGTGGTGGTGGTGCTGCTGCTGCTGGGACTGTTGCTGTTGCCCACCGCCCATAAGTGCTCCGAGAGTTTTTAGCGCACCAGTAAATGTGTGCTGTTGCGGAGCGCCACCACTACCACCGGACGACTTGTGCGGTGCCTTTGTCGGTAGCATATGCTTCGGATCGCCCGGGTGCTGCTGCTGCATCATCCCGTTGGCCGCGTGGTGGTGGAGATGGTGATGGTGCTGCTGCTGCTGCTGCTGCTGGTGGTGGTGCTGCTGCTGCTGTTGTTGCTGATGATGTGACGACAGTCGATCGTCATCGATCGTAGTTCGCGCCTTTCCGTTGCTAAGGGTGCTGCTGCTACCGTGCATTAGCGCGCTCGCATGATCGGGATTATTGTGATTGTTATGCATACCGTTGATCATATTATTATTATTAATATTACTTGCATTACTCATATTGTTGTTAATCGTATTAGCGTTCGCGTTATGACTACTACTGCCGTTGGTACTACTGGAGTTACTGGCAGTGGATGCCGATAGGTTCATTCCGCTGCCGTTTGCGTTCCCGTTCACCATACCACCACCGTCACTGCCGTTGCTGCTGTGTCCATTATGGTGCTGATGGTGCTGCTGCTGATGATGATGATGAGCGGGGTGTGACTGCTGGTGGTGGTTGTTGCTACCACTGCCACCACCATTGTTTCGATGCTGTTGTTGCTGTTGCTCTCCTCGTTCCATATCGATCGCTGACGGTGGACAGTGCGGTGACGGTGGTAAGGGTGGTGGTGTGCCACCACTACCGCCGCCTCCACCTCCCCCATCGAGCAGATAAGCCGGCGGAGGTTCCTTCTTGGGGGATGAATGTTTCTGCAGCAGTATCATGGTCGAGTCGTACGATGGTGGATCGTTCGGTGATCCGCTGTTGCTAGAGCTGACCCCGAGATTGCCACCGTTAGGCACACCGTTGTTGTTCGACAGCACCTGTGGTTGCGCGGGTGACGATTGGCCATTCACCGTACCTCCACCACCACCGCCTGGCACATTGGAAGGAAGCACGCTTTGCAGCCCGGGCAGCGATGGTTTGGCGCGCAGCGGTTGCTTTGGTACGACGACTGCGGCAACTGCACTAGCTGCACCAGGGTGCCGACTCGTTGCACCACCATCATGCACCAGTGACGATGGCGAAGGAGGAGGCGGTGTGGCGTAGCCGGAGGCAGCTTTATTCAGCTTGTGCTGAACCGAAACCGCGTACGACGGTGGCGGTGGATTATTGTGCAGCGGATGGCCATTGCTGCTACCACTGACACTGGCACCACAGCCCGGTCCGGCAACGCCACCAGCACCACCGGCCGGGGCGGGCGGTGCCACGGCCGTCTGCAGGATTGGCTTCTGTACTTGTGTCGATTTGACCGAATGCATTATAATCGGATGCTGGGCCGCTTTCGAGGCTGGTGCATGTACTGTGGATGGTTTCGGTTGGAGCGGGATTGGCCGCTGAATCGCTCCACCCAACAGTCCGCTGCTGCTCCCGGGCCCTCCCGCTAAGCCACCACCCGCTCCCTGCGATACCGTAATCGGACTGGACGAGCCGATCGACGCGTTCGAGTAGAAGCCCGAGCTGGGGCTCTTGCGAAAGTCCGACTGCGCCGAGGACGATTGTGTCGGGCTTTGGCGACTGTGAAACGACGTGAGATAGTTGGGCGGTGAGGACGGTCCAATCTGGGGGTAGGGTGGCGGCGGTTCGTTCCCCGTGTACACAGCCATCTGCTGGCTGAGCTGCTGCTGCACCTGCGGTCCATTCTGCACAATGATCGGCTGCCGGAGCTGATGGTTGCCGGTGCTGGCGATCGGCGAGGATCCGCGGGCCGGTGACTGGGACGCAGCGCCTCCGAACTGCCCGTTCCGGCCGGACGCTACCGAGGCGGGGGACATGCGCTTCAGCAAGTGCATCGGGTTCGGTGGCTGAGGAGTGGACGGGGTGGAGGAGCAGCGCGGTGGCGGAATGGGGGGCGCATCGCTGAAGTTGGTCGGGCAGGGTGACGGTGAGTATTGCGAGCTACGACCGACCGCGAGAGCCGCCGAGAACGGTTGCTGCGAGTGGGGACTGTTCGAGCGGGAACTGCCGGCACCAGAGTCGAGCGCCGGGCTGGTGCGCTGCATGTGTAGCGGCGATTGCGGAGCATCCTTCTCAATGCTCGGTTTTCGCTTCAACTGTGCGACAAGCTGCAAAAGTAAAGGGTAAAATTGGTGCACACCAGGGACGGGAAAATGTATTAGCTGACGGGTCGTTTAGAGCACGAAACTGGTTCTTACCTGTACGCCACCACCACCCAGCGCTTGGCCCGTCTCGTACGGCATCAAGTCGTTCTTGATCTGCTCCAGTGCTATCGCGTTGTACGTCGAGTGGCGAGCCACTGACAACGGAACTTTGCCGCCTTTTCCATTCATGCTGATTTATAATATGCATAACTTACTGCTATATCCTAGATCTGCAAAAGAAAGGTTCAGTGTGATGTACAAATTAGTTTTCCGGATTGAAACAGAAAAGGATTCTCTCTTCTCTCAAAGGATGTGCATGTTTAAATGCTTTTATTTTCCAATCTCCCAGCAATCGGTCAGTGGTGTGTGTTGTCTGAGGATGTGTTCATCAGACATCCCACCGTTGCTAGGAAGCGGATTATAACACGAACACACATGCAGACGCTGAAAGTTTTTCACAGCACGCAAAATCACAGCAACTGCCATATTCTGTGCAGTCACAGCGCACACACAGTCACATACACGGGAAGGGGAAGAGATAATATTTTTTCACTGGCTGCATAAATTGCGTGTGACTCACGCAGAAAAGAACATCATCCCCATCATCATCACGCATCGCGCGCGTTTACTCTCGGGACGGACAAACACACATGGCTCACGCTCTCGCACACCGATGCGTGTTTATTCTAATTATTCGTGGAATGCACGGAATGCAAAGTGAGAAAGCAAACGCGGAACACAAGGGAACACGGCGCGGCGGCACGAATTGGCAGAAACAAGAAGAAGAAGAAGAAGAAAAACAACAAGAAGACGTCACACACGTTTCAGTGCGCAGGGTGTGGGGTGCTTTTTTTTTGTTCTGCTCGCAGCTAGCGTTATGCCATTTGCGAATAATTTGCTGTGATCATCACCAAAGAGAGCTCCATGTCAGAAGAAGGGATAGAGGATAAATTTGTGAGCAGCGTTTGTTTTTGTAGATATATACTAATCACAGCAATTTTACTTCACTCTGTGTTCGTGTACTGAAACGTATTGCCGGGGAGTTAGTATACACGTATTGACACGAGCAAAAGAAGTAATCCTTCAATACAATTTTGACAGTCGCTTAAAATCCGCGCACAGGTGGCTGGCCACTATTGCTATGGGAATTTGTAATCGATTTTCACATAGGGGAACATGGGAAAATATTGGCACCCTTCATGTATGCCTAACCACGGGTTTAATATAAACCTTTAGGTTGAAAATCCATTCAGTAAAATGTTTAATTAGCACCATGTCGATTCTTTAACCCAAAGTTTCTTGTTCTGTGAAAAGAGTAACCAATTTGATCCAATCATTTTATAAAATAATTTAAAAATCGTTTTTTGGAGTAAAATGGGTATATTGTTTAAAAAAGAAAAACGATGAGGACACAGTGCTAGTAACACCAAACTAATTCGGGAAAAGGTTTTCCAAAAAAAGTTGCTAAATGTGGGCTATCATTGCAAATGCAATCTTATATATAATAATTGTCTCAGATTAAAGCTACATGTATATGTAAAAATGTTAAATATGTTTGGCGTTTAGGAGCGCTGCAAAAATGTGCTTGATGCCTAAGCACCCTAGGCCCTATGCTATACCCATGCCTATACCCATTTTGCCATGCCTGGAAGTACAAAAAATGTATGCCATAGTTTTTGAGCATTTCAAAGTTGTTAGAAGCGAATGTTAGTCTGAAGCCAAAGTCTCTATAAAAATAAATTTAAAAAAAATCAAAGTTGTTAGGAAACGGGTTTGTTGCAGCCGTCCAATACTGCAGCGATTATAGCTCCCGATAACTAAGTTACTATAGCTGTTTAGAGGGCTTGTCTGATTTATCATTCCAATCTAACCATTAAAACTCTCAATAATGAGAAAAAGCAGTCAGTGTGTTTGGATATAAATTCGAAACTCAACAGCCAAAAATCCTTGATGTGCCCGTATTACTCCATGTTTCCCTACTCAAGCCTTTAAATTTAGACTTAAAATCGGATCACAATCAAAGAAGGCTAGTAATTTTCGGCATGGCATCGTGAAGGGTATCTGCCGAAGTATCCCTCCTTTCGTGGTTGGCAATGTAACTTCTAAACTGGATAATGTATCCTCTCTGTTGTCGTTTTTGATGAGCGGAGACATTTGATTCCATGGAGGAATTGATTTCCCCCATACACACAACAGCACAACGATTCAAATGATCGCTAATCCGAAGGGCCTTTATGCTGTACACATTTGACGACACACTGTACAGTTTTCCGCGACTCCGAATCGACACAATCCCTCGACCACGCACCCCTCCGCCACCCACCAACTCCCCCCCCCCCCCCAACCCTCCACCACATCCCGCAACATTATTCTCTCACACCTCTTTACGATCGATGGAATGTGCTGCTGCAGGTCGGGCTGGTGCTAAGGCCACCACACACCACACCAGCAACAGCAAGCCGTCATCAGCGCACTCCATTTTCGTTCAACTTTTGTTTACGCCAAAAGAAAACTTCCTGTGAGCGCCTGATTTGCGTGTATGTGTGCGGATGTTTAAAAGTGTACGATCACGGGCCGCATTTCCCCCTCGGCGAGAAACACAGGAAAATCCCACTCCCTGCCATCTAAGGGGACAACACCACAATTTTAATGCACAATCTACCGAAAATCCAGGGAATCGCGCGTAGTAGCCACACCACACAAAAAGCGACACATGTACACACAGTCAACGACACACACACACACACACACACACACTGACTCACACATTCATGCGTACGCACACACAAACCACACTCTCGCACGGGCGCACACACACGCACACACTGCAAACGGAGGGATTGCTTCCACACACAATTCCACATTCCACAATCCCTTCGGTGTCTGCGCGATTATCGAATATATTCCCATTGCGTTTCTCGTTGCGATCGATCGTGCATGTGCGTGCCTGTATATATGTGTGTGTGCGATTATTTTTCTGCCCTTAGAATACCAACGATGATCATCATGCACCACCACTCCCTCCCTTCTTCCTTTTTACCCCTACAACACTATTGCCATTTCAATCACACGCGTTTTGTTAATGTGGTGATCTCGACGAAAATAATATTCCACATACCAATGCAATTTCTTCCTCTCTCTCCCGCACATAGACCGTGCGCTCATATTCTTTGCTTCTCACTTCCACTTCTTCTATTGCTACTTTTGCTTCTTACACTCCTCTTTGCGTTCCTTCTGCTTCTCATTCCACACTACCTAGCACCAACCTTCCCCCTGCACAGGGACCACATTTTTTCACCTTCTTCTCCGCACACCCCGTTGTGCGGTAACTCCCACCAATGCTAGTGTTAAGCGGAGTGACAGGACAGGGGGACAAGCGAAAAGGAGCACCTTTTGCACTTTCAAAGAGACACGAACGCACGCACGCACGCAATCACGGACGCAAATATGTCGTCCGCTTCACCATGATCGTACGCCACCGTTCACCGTACGCACCCCAACGCACAACTCGAGTAGGCTAAAGTAGCGAAAAGTAAAAATTTCAACCACACACCACGGAAACGGGGACACACGGAATTTTACCTTCGCATATTTCACTGGCAAATAGTGCGGGTGGGGCGCGGGGGGCTAGATCTGCGCCGTTTGCTGCTGCGGATTCGCGATCGCGAAACCACCACCAGCAGCAGGAATAGAGTGTAGCCAGCCAGCCAGCACTGCGTGCAGCAAATTCTCGTCACGAAAATATCGAATTTTTGTGTAGTTTTGACGTTTATCAACAACACAAAAAGACACACACATACGCTATGTGGTACACTTGCGCACGCACATACATACAAACACACACGGGCACGGTCTATCGGGTGTCTCCGTCAGATCGGTGCTGAATAGACGACGGTCTATTTGGTCGACATAATCCGCGAAACGGACAGCGCCAAAGAATAGTACCAAGCAGTATAAGCGATACGTCAGGCAAACTTTTATCTAAATTGTGGTATCTTTTGGTGAAATTACTGCTGCAAATTGTTATCTGTATTGCTGTATTGTATGAACCAAAACGAAACACAATATATACAAATAAATTATTGCAATTTTCGTTCCTCACTGGGATCCAGTGCCGATTGTCCAACCGTGCATTGTTTGTTCGCGCGGTAGCAAGCTGTCAGTTCAGCTGTCAAACGATAATCCAACATGGCGAAAACTCAATTTTACGGTACATCGTGGTAGACTGCCGTCGTACGGCATTTTTCCTACTTTTTTGTGTAAAAAGAATAGAAAACGTGAACATAAACTGTATATCCGAACGTGGAAAAGTCCGAGCAACGTGAAACGCGTAAGCGTTTGACCTCTTACCGGGGCAGCGTTGTGGCGTGCGTTGGAAAAGCAGCTCTAACCAAACGCGGGACTTGATGCATCATCGCTGTCGGCATCGATTTCATCGTTGCATTTTGCAGGCTCGTGGTGGCCTTTTGTACCGGTCCTTGAACCCGTTGGCGTCAGCTGGTCTGGAAAGGGCAGGACGCATATGGTGAACCGTACAGCCGGACCCTTGGAGTAGACGGTCAGATCATAGTGACGAGCAGGTGGGGGCTTGTGTTTTTGCGTTGTGTCAAAGCAAAGCGATACTAAGCGCGAAGGGTGGAAGGACACTAGACGGAAGGACGCAGGGCAGGAACTTTCTTATTCTAAGGGGAAACCCCGTTTAAAAGCTACCTGAAGGAGGAAGACTAAATTATCGGCTGTTATCAAACTACTTGGTTTACGTACCGAGACACCTAGACGAGCGATGGCTGATTTCATCGATTCAGAGGCGGAGGAGAGTGAGGTAAGCCATTCGATGTGTTGTGTGTATGTGGGAGCGAGTACGTACGAAAGAAGGATGTGTAACATCCTTGGACCGTTTATTACGACCCTTTAGAGCAGTTTAGTAACTTGACTGACCTACATGCATTTTAACTTGGTATTCTTCTACAGGAGGAGGAGGATCTGGAACCGCACGAGCGGAAAAGGCTGAAGAAGAATAAAGCCGTGTCGGACAGTGAAGATGAGGAAGAAGGTGAGTGGTATTACGAACTGATGTTCATTTGTGGCTTATTTCTTTTCAGGGCGTGTGATTAGTTCGGGGTTTACAACGTCCAGCTATTACGTACATGAATAGCATTCATTTGTAAATCTTGGAACACCTTATGCAAAATGTCCTTTACTTAGTTTTTAGGAGAATTGTTAATAGAGCTGTTGAAATGCGTGAACAGATGTTGAATGGCGTTGGGCTCCTATCAATGCCCGACGTTGTTCGAATTCCATTCGGAATGTCCCCTACTACGAAAAACAGACTGTCCTACTTTATGTGAACAACATTTCACATATAGCAAACAATTAGTGGTTTAGTCTCCTTGACCTTGACCAATAATTGCTTCTTGCATGTAGTTGAACTCATTATTTCAGACTATATGGACGCAGACAAAGACAATATGGCCTGGAAATTATGCTACCAGTACGCTGAGTACTGCGATTTGAGCAGTTTATCTGTATTTTTAGTTTGGTTAAAGTACTGCCAGTCTGTACACAGTCACCCTCGTACTATATTTGACTGATGATAAACGTCCGATTAAATAGACATTTCATAACTTGTTAGATGAAATACATCCTGATAGTAATCTCGTTGAGTAACAAATGGT
Organism: Anopheles epiroticus; assembly: GCA_000349105.1. NCBI lineage: Eukaryota > Metazoa > Arthropoda > Insecta > Diptera > Culicidae > Anopheles > Anopheles epiroticus. Next base: position 411,300 of record KB671931.1, on the reverse strand, counting down.
TGTCTTAAATGACCTGTACACGAGTCGTCCAGTAAACGCAAACGCATAACTGACTGAATGCCGCAGAGCCTCACACATGTATTACTGGTACTTCTGGGAACATATAGTATATAACAGGCGCATATAGTAGATGTAGATGCGGCTCGGTGGTCTCGTGGGTAGCGGCGTAGCCCTGTTTCATACGATGAGGCCCGACGTTGCATGGAATCCCATTCGGACCGCTGCCGCTCCCCATACGCAGGATTGATTATCCTGCCATGGTTACACTTAATCACAACCCCCCATACGCGGGATTAACAATCTTGATATGGATGGGTACACTCAATCACAAATAGAGCCAAAGTACATTAGTGCTCTGGTTTGACCTTGACCCTACTGGGTTGTTGTGCCATCGAAGAAGAAGAAGAAGTAGATGTTACTTTAAACAAACTAGTGTACACTACTTAATTTTGTTAGTGGGACTATCCAAAAGCGACGCTGAGCGCTCCGTGTCCAAAAGGATGCTCCAACAGTTCGGTAGGTTTGGCAACGCACAAGCGATTCCGATTCGTAGGTTCAGTAGATTCATACCATTTCGGTAGATTCATACGAGTTCAAGAGGTTCATAAGAGTTTGAAAGGTTTAACACGAACTCGTACACCAACGGGCCGGAAACTATTCTGTTCGCTATACAATCGACTCATGGTCGATCCGTGAAAGGAATCGTATCCCTAATAAGAATCTCAACACTAGGAAACATCGATGCTAAAAAGAAAGGTCCCAAAAGACTTCTTTAGACATTATCAATTCCTCCGTTCAATCGTTTCGGCAAGCGTGAACTACATAAAGCTTGTGGTGTCCCGATGATGAAGGCAACTACGGTTCAAGAAAGACTATAAGCTAGACAGCATGCGTTTCCTCGTAGCAAACCTTACACATGACTTCACCTGCCACGAGATATCCATTAGCCAGGTGCGAATAATTATCGTTGCTAGTTTATTGCACCGGGCTCTGCAATCCGGATCTTATACAGTACAATAATTCTACTTTGAACCAGATTATACCGGATCGATCGTTCGCCTAGTGTTTAGTTTATTACTTTATTTACAAACCCATATGCCACTTTGTCGCAGCAGGTTTCTGTTTGTGGCGTAAATGTACAAACGGAAAGTACAAACTAGTTTACCGAAATTTACATACGATGGCGTGCTATTGTGCACGTACAAAAACCCACCCTAAGCCCATCTTGACCGGTACTCAGGAAATCCACGACAACACAGACCAAATGGAGGAGCACGTGGACAGGTTATGCCGGTTTTGTGCATGTTATTTGCAAAAATCGGAAATATGGAAGCGCATTTTTTAAAGACAATGCAAATTTCCCTACCGGAATCTGTTGCAATGTTGCGGAAACTTGCATAAGCCAGTTTGCTGCATTTCTGGAATAATGTATGCTGGTTTTTTACCTTTCTTTTCCACAACACTAAATACTGTTTCAGATGATGAGGATCGGCTGCGCGAAGAGCTGAAGGATCTGATCGACGATAATCCGATCGAGGAGGAAAGCGACAATGACGATTCCGACGATGGGTCCGAGGGTGGTCATCAAAAGCGGAAAAAGAGTGACGACGAACTGGACGATCGGCTCGAGGACGAAGATTACGAGCTGATCGAGGAAAACTTGGGCGTGAAAGTCGAGCGGGTTAGTTCAAGCGTCAATGCATTACGTCTTTTTAGCAGTTAAAATAACGCTGTGCGTCCGCTTTCTTGGCTTTTAATCTAACAGAAACGCTTCAAGCGTTTGAAAAAGTTCACCAACGACGATGGTAGCGATGGCGAGTCGGGCGATGAGGGCATGATACGGGAAACGATCGAGAACCGGCTGTTCGATGCGGCCTCGGAGGATGACGAAGAGCGTGCGTCCGATCATGAGGGTGGTCAGCGGGATACTATGGCCAGTGTACGCGAACATTACGACGAAGAGGAGGATGAAGAGTCGGATGCGGACGATTTCATCGTGGACGACGATGGTGTGCCGATCAGCGACAAGCGAAAGAAGCGAAGGCACATATTTACCGACGCATCTCTCCAAGAGGGACAGGATATATTTGGGGTGGACTTCGATTATGACGAGTTCGAGAAGTACGACGACGAGTACGAGGAGGGCTCGGAAGCGGAGGATGAGTACGAGGAGGAGCAGCTCGATCAGGTGGATCGGCCGAGCGGTGAGCGGGGCAAAAAGTCCAAACCGGCCGCTCGTAAACGGATGTTGAAAAAGTCCATCTACGAAATTTACGAACCGAGCGAGCTGAAGCGCGGCCATTTCACGGATATGGACAACGAAATTCGTAAGATTGATATACCGGAGCGAATGCAGCTGCGCGACATACCCGTAACGGCCGTGCCAGAAGGTTCGAACGAGCTGGAGGAAGAAGCGGAGTGGATCTACCAGCAGGCGTTCTGTAAACCACACGTTTCCGATCAGGGCGCGGTGACGCGCAAGCCTCCCTCAAACGTGCCGAAAATTAAACACGCGCTCGACTTTATGCGCAACCAGCATCTGGAGGTGCCGTTCATTGCCTTCTACCGCAAGGAGTACGTCCAGCCCGATCTGAACATAAACGATCTTTGGAAGATTTACAAGTACGATTCGATGTGGTGCCAGCTGCTAGGGCGCAAAACTTCGCTGCAACGACTATACGAAAACATGCGCAACTATCAGCTGGACAAGCTGATGGAGAACCCGGATGCACCAATACCGGAAGAAATGCGCGTGATTCGGGATGAGGATTTGTCCCGGCTACGCTCAGTGCAGTCGCACGAAGAGTTGAAAGATGTGCATCTACACTTTCTGCTGTACTACGCGCCTGACATTGCACCGATGCGGTTGCGGTTAAGGGAAAAGACGCGCCAGCAAACGCAAACGCGTACGCAAAAGAAAACACGTGTGGCTAAAAAGAAAAATCCGGAGGACGGCGAAGAGGACGGTGGAGAAAATGGTGAGGAGGAAGAGGATGCGGAGGAAGATGAGGAAGAAGACAGGCAGGAGGAGGAAACGGTGGTGTTGGGCAAGGACGGTAAGGTGGAGGAGGCTGGAAAGGAGCGCGTGCGGTTGAACATTGACGTCGGTCCGTACGAAATTTGCCGGAAGCGTGGACTGACCGGGTTGACGAAACGGTTCGGCCTGACGCCGGAACAGTTTGCGGAGAACGTGCGTGACAGCTACCAGCGGCACGAGGTGGAACAGGAAACGAAGGAACCGCTCGAAGTGGCCAAAGAGTATATGGGTACGACGTTCGAGTCGCCGGAAGAGGTACTGCAGGGCGGCGTGTTTATGGTGGCGCGGCAACTCGCCCGTGAACCACTGTTCCGCAAGTGCATTCGCGAACTGTACTTCGAGCGAGCAAAGTTAAACGTGCGCCCAACGAAAAAGGGCATGAAGGAGATCGACGAGACGCATCACTGTTACGCGATGAAGTATCTGAAGGAGAAGCCGGTGCGCGATCTGACCGGCGATCAGTACCTCAAGCTGTACATCGCCCAGGAAGACAAACTCCTCACGATGGAGTTTGTGGACCGGATCGAGGGTAACACGTCGGGCGATTTTCTCGAGGAACTGAAGGCTCTGTACCACCGGGATGAGTTTGCGAAGAACGTACAGGAATGGAACAAGGTGCGTGCGGAGTGTGTGGTGCTAGCAGTGAACCGGATGGTCATACCGGATCTCAAGCGCGAGTTGCACAACACACTACTGAGCGAGGCGAAGGACGCCGTGTTGCGCGTGTGCTGCCGGAAGCTATACAACTGGATTAAGGTGGCGCCGTACAAACCGCCCGTGCCGGACTTTGACGATTACGAGTGGGAAACGTCGCGCGGTGTGCGCGTCATGGGCGTTGCATACGTGCCGGACTATACGCAATCCGCTTTCGGTGCAATCATCGCGCCAGACGGCGAGGTGACGGACTATCTGCGCATACCGCACCTGCTGAAGAAGAGGAACGCGTACAGGGAGTCGGAAAAGCAGTGCAAAGAGACGGATCTTCGCACGATCACAAACTTTATACGGAGTAAGAAACCGCACGTCATCGTGATCGGAGGTGAGTCGAAGGATGCGCTAATGGTGCAGCAGGACTTTGTGGAGTGTTTGAAGCGACTGCAAGAGGAGGAACAGTTCCCGCAGATAGCGGTCGAGATCGTAGACAACGAGCTGGCGAAGGTATATGCCAACTCGGTCAAGGGTACGAGCGATTTTAAGGAGTATCCGCCGCTGCTCCGGCAGGCGATCTCACTTGCCCGGCGCGTGCAGGACCCACTGGTAGAGTTTTCCCAGCTGTGCAACTCGGACGAGGAAATACTTTGCCTGCGCTATCACACGCTGCAGGAGCAGCTGGCGAAGGAGGAGCTGCTGGAAAACATTCAGCTCGAGTTTATCAACCGCACGAACGAGGTCGGGGTGGATGTGAATCTTGCGGTGCAAAACCCGCTAACGGCCAATTTAGTGCAGTTTATCTGTGGTTTGGGACCACGCAAGGGCCAGACGCTGCTGAAGGTGCTGAAGCAGACAAACTCGCGGCTGGAGAATCGTACGCAGCTCGTCACAACCTGTCACATGGGCCCGAAAGTGTTCATCAACTGTTCCGGGTTTATCAAGATCGATACGAACTCGCTGGGCGACAGTACGGAAACGTACGTGGAGGTGCTGGATGGGTCGCGTGTCCATCCGGAAACGTACGAGTGGGCCCGAAAGATGGCAGTAGATGCGCTCGAGTACGACGACGAGGAAGCCAATCCTGCCGGTGCACTGGAAGAGATTCTGGAAGCGCCCGAACGATTAAAGGATCTCGATCTGGACGCGTTTGCGATTGAGCTCGATCGGCAAGGGTTCGGCAACAAGAGCATCACTCTGTACGACATCCGTGCGGAGCTGAACTCACGCTACAAAGATCTCCGTACGCCGTTCCGTTCCGTGACGGCGGAGGAGCTGTTCGATTACCTCACGAAGGAAACACCCGAATCACTGTACGTGGGTAAGATGATGTTGGCCACGGTTAGCGGGTTTACCTACCGTAAGCCGCAAGGCGAACAGCTCGATCAAGCGAACCCGGTACGCAACGACGAGACCGGCTTCTGGCAGTGTCCGTTCTGTATGAAGACGGAATTCCCCGAGCTTTCAGAGGTGTGGAATCACTTCGATGCAGGAGAGTGTCCGGGTCAGGCAACCGGTGTACGGGTGCGGTTCGACAATGGATTGAACGGGTTCATCCACATCAAAAACCTGTCCGACAAGCACGTCAAGAATCCCGAGGAGCGTGTCCAGATCGGACAGACGGTACACGTACGCGTAACGAAGATTGACATCGAGCGGTTTTCGTTGGAGTGTTCGTCGAAAAGTTCGGACCTATGCGATCGGAAGCAGGAGTGGCGACCGCGGAAGGATCCGTGCTACGATCAGGAAGCGGAAGAGGCGGATACTAGGAAGGAGGCCGACTCGAAGAAGCAACAAGCCCGGCAGCAGTACGTGAAGCGTGTTATCGTGCATCCATCCTTCCACAACATCTCGTACGCGGAAGCGCTGAAGCTGCTGGAAGGGTACGACCAGGGCGATGTGATTGTGCGACCGTCGAGCAAAGGCTCGGACCATCTAACCGCGACCTGGAAGGTAACGGACGGCATCTATCAGCACATAGACGTGCGCGAGGAGGGCAAGGAGAACGTGTTCAGCCTCGGCCAATCGCTATGGATAGGTAACGATGAGTTTGAAGATTTGGACGAAATCATCGCACGGCACATCACCCCAATGGCAATCTATGTGCGCGATCTGCTCAACTACAAGTACTACCGGGACACGGACGGTGGATCGAAGGAAAAGGCGGAAGAAATCATTAAGGCGGAGAAGGCGAAAAATCCCAACAAGATCCACTACATCGTGTCGGTCTCTAAGACGTACCCGGGACGGTTTCTGCTCTCCTATCTGCCCCGCAACAAGTTCCGCCACGAGTACGTGACGGTCACGCCGGACGGGTACCGGTTTCGGCATCAAACGTTCGATTCGGTCAACTCGCTGCTCAAGTGGTTCAAGGAGCACTTCCGCGATCCCATCCCGATCGATACACCCAAGAGTACCCCTAAGGTGGGAGGGATGTCTTCGCGCACACCGTACGGCAGTACGCCCAAATTTAGCGATATTAATAGTAAGTGGTGTAGGGTTTTGATATTGTGCAAGAATGGAATACTGATTGCCTTTTTTGTCATCCCCCGTTTCAGGTGAAACGATCGAGTCGGTGGCAAAGAACATGCCTGCGCATATGCTGAGCTCTTTGTCGGCAGCGGCACACCATACGCCGCACTATTCCTACACGCCGCTCGAGTATGGTTCTAGTAATTTTGTGACCACGGTAAGAATATTTACTCATTTTCAATACTATAAAAAATTTGAAATACGTTTATTAACACAAACATTTCCCTCCACACCCTACACCAGCCCTACACACCGAGCGGCCAGACCCCGTACATGACGCCGTACCAGCAAACGCCTCACTTTTCCCAGACGCCCCGCTATGGTACCTCGACCCCATCGCAGTACTCCAACAAATCTGCTTATACCGGTATTCCGACCGGCCATCCGCCACCTTCGTCCGCCAGCCATCACGGTTACAAAACGTCATCGTCGGCGCGTGGCATCGCCGGCGGGCTAAGCAGTGCGGCCAGCAGCAGTAGTAGCAGCAGCCTGATGATGATGCAGCAGCCCTCTCCGTACTCGAACAGTAGCGACCATCACTACCGTACGCAACCACCACCGATGCACCATTCGCGGAACAACGAGTACGACAGCTGGTCGAAGGCAACCGACTCGTGGAGCAATCGAGGCGGTATGACGAAGGGACATCATGCGTCATCTGAACGGAGGTACGAGGGCATGAAAATGAGGGTAGAGAAGAACCCGTTTTCCGTACTAATTCTTTCACTGGTTGTTCATTCGTTTCAGTTCCGGTGGATCGTACCATCATCATCATCACGGCGGTAGTGGTGGCCGATCGAGTGATTCCGTAACCTCATCCAGTTCACACGATCACCGCATGACGCCAAGATCATCGTCCAAGTATTCGGCCGGTCGATCTCCGATGCCGCCACCCGCACAACCACCACCACCCCAGCAAATGCAATCCCAACCGACGCAACAGGCACCGGCGGCTGCTTCCTCTGCTGCTTCATTAACTCTGGGCGACGCGACCCCACTGTGGGACGAATAATTGAATCCCTTATTGTTGGTTTGTGTGTAAAGCAACATTCAGAATAAGGAATGGAAACAACAACAACAAAAAAGTTTTTTAAGATACGCCAACATCCTAACTGAAAGATTTAACGCTAATTTAAACAAGAGAAACAAAACGAATTAAAGTAATGCCGTTCCTGTTCCTTCTATACCCTCCCACTTCTTATCCAACGAAGCCGGACTTTGAACCTGGTCGGTCGATGCCGTGTGCCACACTGGTTTTTTTTTGTTTTATCGACGACAAAGACGTTCGCGTTTGCTGCAGAAAGATACCGGAAGCACTGGCACACAACTGCGCACAGCTCATCAAGGACAGCAACCAACCTCGTCTGCCTTAAGCAAGCTCGTCCATGCAGCTGCTGTTTGGGTTGTCGCTGGACAGTATGTGGAAGGACGATTATAGGGGATTAAAAAGATATCTCTTTAAAAACCCCGCGCAATAAATAGTGGAGTACAGGGCATGTTGAACGATTCGTTAGATAGGGCTAATAGAACTGCAGCGTTCTTTCTTACTTCAAATGCTTTATGTGTACCTATGAACTTACCACCTTCCTTTACCCATCTTCCGTGATCCTTATCCTTAACCTTTGCGATCGCGTTACGTTTTCCTTCTTTTCTGATAAACGATGAACAGCAATCAATTGTGACTCGCGCGTGTAGTGTTTTAGGTATATAAGAATTAAAATTCAACCCCCCAACTTTTGTAGCGTTTAAGTAAGGTCCTTACAATTTAAAAAAATATAGACATTTTTTAAACAGTACACTCAGCAGCACAGTTGGCTGTTTGGAGCTCAGCTTCTTATGACCTTTTAGTACGAATTGCATGCTTGCGTTTTTAGTACATCCCAAAAGTGCAACCAAATTTCGGCTCAGCCATTTCTACCCTTCTTCTCGCGGATTATTAAGTGCGCCATCTGTGCGGTTACGTATGTGTGTGTGTGTGTGTGTACATGGGGACGATTCGATGTGGCTCTCGCTCACTTGACATTGGCGACCAGCGCTATATCCGATCATGTGGTCGACGCGTGCTCGTGAACGGTGAAACAACGACGACGAGAAACCCCCTGGTAGGCAAGGGTGTGTGAGGAAAGGGAAAACACCCGGTTTCGTCGGCGAACCGGAATGGAATGGTTGGTTTTGGCGGTGGCAGTTTTCGGTGTGTTTAATGTGATGAGACCCAGATCCGCTGGCAAAACCGCTTCAAACCGGATCGGCAAGGAAAAAGGCGGCACCAGATATCTCGTTTCGTGGGATGAACGCGATTAATCGGTAAACTGTCGTTTTTGTTCTGTATGTTAAATCTGTTTCTCTCGAAAAAAATACAACCCTCCCCCCAAGCCTTCCCCGTTTTCCAGTCACTCACCACCGGTACTGTCATCATCCCCGGAAAGAATCACACGCGTTCAAACAGTTGCGTGGAATGAATCTTAGTCTTCCCTGGAAAGGTTGTAGTTTCGTTTTTAGATTTTGTTTTTGGCTGTAATAATAATTTTCATTTTCATCCCGTTTTTTTTTTGTTGTTGCTGTTATGGGTTGTTGCCATTTATCGAGCTGGTTTGCAAAATTTTCCATTGGTGTATTTTTGTCTGTTTTAGAGCACCAGTTGGACTTTGGAGTTGTAGCTTTTTTACTGGTCTGTTGGACAACTTCGAGGTGATTGCAGGTGCTTATGTAAGCAAACTTTTCACAGTTATACTAAAAAACGTTTAAATCAAGAGCACATTCTAAGGAAATGAAGATTTTTGTCTCGTGAGTAAAATCGGGAAATGGGTTTTAAGAAAGAATCGTAATATCGGGATGGCATTAAGGCTTTGGCTGGAATTTCCCTGGGATATTCTCACTGTTTGTCCACTTGGTTATGCATTCAACATGTTTACTGCTACGCCATTGGTTGCAAATATATACGCAAAACTTTACTTAATTCTTCGGCTTATGTAGTGGGAGATTACTATTACTGATTACTAACCAAAAATAACGAACTTTTCTACATCTTCAGCTATTCCATTATTCCTCTTCATCTGGGAACAAAAACGTTCTAACGCTTTGTTTTTGTATTAGAAAAATCTAGCAATATTCTAATGATCTAAAATCCAGCTTCTTACTCCGTGAAAAATGGAACAATAACTTCTTCGGGTGCACAGCTTCATCTCTGTATCGATACCATGACCATACACACTTCTATCTATTGACAAAATAAAAAAAAAGTTTGTTTCAGATAGAAGTGAATTAGATCTCAGCGAGATTCGGAGATCCCTAGGCAAGATCGGATACAACGACGTGGTCCTACACCCATCGCTGTTCATTGCACAGGGAAGGATTTACTGTTGATGAATTCATCGTAGAAACTCGTTCGCTTTGAACGGTCTAGACGGATGGACGGACGGGCGGCAAAGGGTGGGTTCGTTGTAGGAGTCGAGATGATGTTGGGAACCAGTTTTTTTCATTCGCAGTTTTAAAGATAGCAGCTCCATGACGTTGGTGGTGTTTCTTTCCCTCCGATCTCTCTTGCACACCTCTTCCAGCCGGGAACCTTCTTCTCCAAGCGAAGAACGACCGGTCAGCGGTATAAAAGTAACCGACTGGTGCACAGTCCCGTCAGTCTCCTTCCTACAGTACGGGTAGACAGTGGTAGTTACCTTTTTGGCATCCTTTTCACTTCGATTGGTTGCATGCGTTCGTTCACTTCTAAAAGGATTAGAAAAATAAATTGGTGTCAATGTTAATAGTTAAACCAGACTCAACGCTCAAGTTTGTGCCATCCGTCAGGTAAATATATTTCTACTTTAGTCATTATTGCAGTTGCACTACTAGCACACCAAGTAGGCTGTGCAGCGTTTGGCTATTTAGAACAGTACTAAAGCGAACTGCTACGATCATGCGTGTTGGTCACGTGTTCAGGATCTTTGTCTGTCGAGGAGATCCACCCGTTTTTTATATGTGTGTATGTGTGTGTCGTGTGTACATGTGTCTGTGATCGGTAGTGTATCGCTGATCCTTTTTCCCGTCGCAATAGTAATTGGGTTTCTGACTCTCTGTCTCCCTCCTTCATACCAAATTGTGTGTGTGTTTGGCGGTTGTAAATGAGTTTTAAACCGGTTCCAAACCGCACACGCACCGAACGCGTGACTACGTGGAGTTGGACAGGTATCCAGCTTTCCGGTTTCGGTTCCCCAGAAATATGTTGCGATCGTCTATGATTGGCTAGGTCATTTTAATGGTGTTGGATGATGATCATCTACAGCTTGCCAATGACACAATGTTTGTACATCCTTGTACAATAATCCATACGTAAAATGAAAAAAAAAGCCGGTTATCTTACCGCTTCTCTTCTTTTCTATCTACTTTCTTCAGGCTTATCAACAACTTGAACAACCGCAAGGGTAGCCGTACGGGAAATTCCGGCAACCATCTCGAGTTCCAGGTGCTCACTCAAATTCAGTACGTGCCCTGATAGCGGTAGCGACCAGCGTAATCCCGTGTCCATAAACAGCATAGTATGCAGGATCGTTCAAGCACGATGGCCAGACAGAACCAGCAATCGGCCTACGCCAAAGCCCCGGTGGGTGGAAACATAAAGAAGAGCCCCGGATACAGCGCACCCGCCTCGCAAACAAAGTCAACCACTACCGGTACCGGTACTGGCGGTGGTAATGGTAGCTGGGGGCCACACTTCAAGAACCGGGACCATTTCGTCAGCATGCACTTCTCGTAAGAACGGCAGTGTAAGAACGCAACGGCAAGTGCATATGGCTGCCCCGAAAGGAAGGTAGCGGTCCAGCAATGCAGCGTGTCTTTTAGTGGCGTCCTACTACGTTGGGGAGACTGTTTTTGTTAATAAAACCACTATTAAATTATTCTTATCTTGAATAAGACTGTGCAAACTAGAGCACGCGTTGATTGTTGCCTGTGGCATGTCTTCGATGACGAGATGATGGGCTATTGGGGCTATGGTATCGGCGTTTCATGCAACGCTTTTTTTTTTGTGTCACTGATCGCATGTATCAGCTTTTTGGAGCGATGGAGCTTTGGGTGGAGTGCAGCACCCGCTTTTTTTCTCCCTTTCGTTCCCCATCCATGTGCAACGAAAAGGCGAGTTGAACGAGAAAAGCGCGGGATGATTTCACATGATGCTGATATTGCATCATCTTTTCTTATTTCTCAAAGGAAGCTTAAAACAAGCACAAAAAACCCCTCCAAATGAACCGGTTATGGTGAGAGCGGATCGTTGTGGGGAAATGATCTTTGCTTTCCTTCTAGAATGTGCACAAGGCAAATAGCCTGAAACGCATGTGTTTTCACATGTCCTGTCCTCGAGGATGGGATAGTTGTGAGCTTGAGCTAGCTGTGAAGGCTTCCAGTTTATGAAACCTTTTTGTTTTGGATTGTTGAATAAGCTTTCACATTTTAATGTTTTCTTCTATATGGTTCTCCTGCATATGGTTCCCAGCTTATTGTTTAATTAGCAGGGTGTGCATCTTCAAATTCACCAAACAAACAAATGCAGTTCTGGGCAGCTGTTGTCCGGGCAATCTTCACGAGAGCTCATGCGTATGCACTAGTGTTGTGGTTCATGAATCTTATACAAATCAATAGGACGCCCAACACAGAGGCAATCTTTTCAGTCGCGATTCGGCTTAATTGAATCATTTTAAAGATTCAAACCAATTCATGAATCTGATTCAGATGTACCCTACAATAGTATGTGCCTAATCTGAACTGTGCTGCCATCAGCAGCAAATACCATGCGTTAGGAGGAACACTTTTAAATGCATAGCATAGCAGATTTACGGATTCATTCATTTTGAAACGTACTACTCTCAGCAATAGTACCTTCTAAGAGCTTCAGCAACTGATTAGGCAAAGAAGACTTTGATCAAGTTAATTATTGAATGGAAATAAAGCCAATTGCTCCAAATTCACCAGCAATACAAGTCATAAGCCGTTGCTTTTGAAATTGTTTACATTTCTGAAAAAAATCCTCAAAAATTACCAACCAATTGTTTTTGTTCACTATTGCACGCAACTGTCAACAAATACGTCACAACGTCGCGTACATGTAGCAGACCTCGTCCGATGGCCTAACCTTCTCACCACGCCGAACCGCTACAACCGTCTGGTGTGTGTCAAAGCAAACAGTAAGCAAAAACTAAACAACGTTTTCCTGCTTGTGCAAGATAAAACTCGACTCCCCCAACTTTGCACCGATAACACGGCATGTAAAGCAGGTGCTGCAAGGTACGAAAAGCGCTCGGGAAAGCATCCGTGAAGCACGATGGTCTTTTACTTCACTAGCAATGTCGTTCAGCCACCGGTGACCCTGTTCATGGGGTTGGATAAGTATGAAAGTAAGTGCCGCGTGCCGGGTTCTCGGCTTTCCATGCACCTGAGGCCTGTATACTAATGCTCGTTCCATTCGTTCGTTCGTGTCCCCGGACCCATAACAGATGAGGATCTCATTCGCTGGGGTTGGCCGGAAGATGTGTGGTTTCACGTGAACAAGGTTTCGTCGGCCCACGTGTACCTGCGGCTTCAGCCGGGCCAAACGCTGGACGACATACCCTCGTCCGTGCTGGAGGACGCATGTCAACTGGTAAAGGCCAACAGCATCACCGGCAACAAGATGAACAACATCGACATCGTGTACACGATGTGGGACAATCTGAAGAAAACGGCCGCAATGGACGTGGGCCAGGTGGCGTTCCATCGCGAGAAGGAGGTGCGCATGTTTCGGGTGGAGAAGCGTTGCAACGAAATAGTGAACCGGTTGAACAAAACCAAGCGCGAAGAGTCGGTCGATTTTCGGGCGGAGCGGGAAAAGCGAGACGCACTTGAGCGAGCCGACAAGAAGCGGCAGGCCAGGGAGCAGCGGGAGCTCGAAAAGGAGGACCAGAAGCGACGCCAGGAGGAGGCGGATCTGCGTAGCTACAATTCGCTGATGAAACCGGAAAACATGACCTCCAACTATGACGCTGGTAACGATTCGGATGAGTTTATGTAAGGAGCGTGAATGGATGGATGGATGGATGGGGAGAGAAAGAGATAATGAAACTTTGTGAGCAATTACCGAAAGGATTACGAATAAATTATTAATTGTTTTATTTCAGTGTATAAGTTGCTTCGTACACATGCGAAAGTTCACACTAAAGTGCTGTCCAGATTTGGTTTAAATTACGCAGGAATGAAACTGGGCCGTTGCTCGATTCGCTACCAGGGACTAGGCGCTACAGCTGCACATTAACCGCAGCAAGTGCATCACGGATCCATTGTGGAACGGTGTCGTCAGGGAAACGCACAGCCATGTACGATTTTACAAACGCCGGGAAACGATCCTCGTGGATGGCGTCACGCATATCGCGCATCAGTCGCAGCTGAAATGCCACGTTGTGCACGCTCACGATGCTGCACGCTACCGGTTCGACGGTGACAATGTGATGCAGGTAAGCTCGTGTATACGTCCGACACGTCGAACACTCGCAATCGTCCTCGATCGGTCGCATGTCCTGTGCGAAGGTGCGTTGCTTCAGATTGATCTGCCCAGCGCGCGTTAGTGCACACCCGAACCGTGCAGTGCGCGTTGGAAACACGCAATCGAACATGTCAACACCGAGCGCCACACACACCACGAGATCGGCCGCAAAACCAACACCCATCAGGTAGCGCGGCTTGTCCTCCGGTAGCAAATCCGTGCACAGGTGAACTGTGCGCCAGAACTCATCCTTGCTTTCACCACCGCTTAGGCCACCTACGGCAAAGCCGCGTGTATTGCGCTTGATCAGTTCGGCCGCACAGACCCGCCGCAGGTCTGGTTGCAGGCCACCCTGCACGATCGGGAAAATGCTCTGCTCGTCATTGCGCCCATGCGCACCGATGCTTCGATCCAGCCAGCGGATCGTCCGATGCATTGCTTCCTCCACGCGCGGTCCCGTCGTTGTCGTCTTTACTACATCGTCCAGCTGCATCATTATGTCCGCCCCGATTGCGTTCTGTATCTCCATGCTGCGTTCCGGAGTCAGCATACACTCGCTGCCATCGTACGGACTCTGGAACCGGACGCCCTGCTCGGTGATTTCGGCCAGTTGCAACAACGATACCATCTGAAAGCCGCCAGAATCGGTCAGCAGGGCACGGGGCCATCCCATGAACCGATGTAATCCGCCCGCCTTCTCCAATACGGTCGTGCCGGGCCGCATACCGAGATGGTACGTGTTGCCGAGCATTATGCGACAGTCGAGAGCTAGCAGCTGCTCCGGTAGGACACCCTTCAGCGTGCCCTGTGTGCCGACCGGCATGAACACGGGCGTATCGACGTCCGCGTGCCGGACGCTCATTACGCCAACGCGCGCTTTTGTCACGCTGCACCGGGCAGTCACGCGGTATTGCAACGGAGGAGGACCACTAGCCGTTTCCTCGCCGGAAGGTGCTGCACCGTTGGGAATGTTGATTGGTGTTGGTTCCATCACAGCATTGAAGGCTGCTTGTCGTACGATGGTGAGACTTGTGGGCACGTGCGTGCCCGGGAACAGGAGGAACTTGATTGCTCGCGGTGTAAACATATGTAATCGAACCGGCGCGCACGATTCTTCTTCTTCTTTTTTATGCGTACACGCGCGCCGTCAAGCGTAGGATGGACAGATGGTTGGGGTTGAATGAATCGTTGAAAGGGGAAAAAGGTAGTAATGAGTTTGTAATGTTTTTTAATGAATTTGATTTCAAATAATTTTTCATTATATTTCATCGGATAGATTGCTCATAAAATACCGGCATTCTTGGTCTTTTTTCACTGCGCGATGACAGCCAGCTTCAAAATTTGACTTGATCAAAGTGTGTAGAAGTGAGGTGTGTTGTTTGCGTAATTTGGTACAGCGGTACATAATTGAATCGAAGAGAATTTTTAAATTTTGTGGCTGTTTTTTTTTGACGTTTGTACAATACAGGGTTTTCCAGTTGTTATCGTAACCGTAGCATCGTTTATTGGGACAGCAGCACAAGAAATTGTACCTGTCGCAGTTGTTTTCGTGATGCTGTCACGTTTATTGTACCGTTCGCACTTGAAATTGTAATCGTAGCAAGCAATATCGTACTGCCGCTATGGCGCTGCAAGGCAAGTACACAAGTAGTGAGTATAAACGCAACCTAAACCAAAGACAGACAGAGATTGTTTGTGTACTGAAATATTCGATACCTGCGAGTATTCGATACTCGCGCAATTGCTTATTTTAATTGGTTATCGTGTGATATTTTTACTGCAATATTCATTATAAAAACCCCCGTTTTGTCTTTAGCATGGAATATGTTTATACGCGCAACTCCCGTACTTGCCCGGCAGCACCAGAGCGGCAGTACGATATTGCTTGCTACGATTACAATTTCAAGTGCGAACGGTACAATAAACGTGACAGCATCACGAAAACAACTGCGACAGGTACAATTTCTTGTGCTGCTGTCCCAATAAACGATGCTACGGTCACGATAACAACTGAAAAACCCTGTAAGTCAGCACATGTTGCACATCATTTTAGCATAGCAATTATAAATTCATATAAAGAGTAGTAAGAGAAAAAGTGAAACATTGAATTGAACTCAATTCCGAAGGAATTGTTTTCAGCCAACCATCCGTCATTTCTCCTTGTTTGAATTATGGAATTGTGCAATTTGAGAACTTTGATCATGTTTTTTATGTGTTTAGAACTTGGCCTTTATGTATTCGTTTGCGATGTTTGCGGAAAAAAGATAACGTTCTCCAAATTCATTACGACAGATAACGTACGCCTGCAAAATATACAAGCCAACATCGTTTAGACATGCATTCATCCTAAATTTATCATTCTAGTTCTTATCAAAACCCACCCATTTAGAATACCCCACAAAAAAGCGACACTTCCACCCGTTTTAAACATCCTATCCCTATTTCCCTACGGTACGCCACGTACCAGATACGCCATCCCAACTTGGTTCATGACTCACAACGGTCGACCGTTGAAAATGTAAACAATATTCTGCAGCCGCGTGCGTTTGCCGCAACATCGCAGAAGCTTTCAGGCAGAGCGCGCGCGTCCAAGAGAAGGAGCGTAAAAAGGTGACGTAAGCAATCACGCCATCTTTTGTAGCGCTCTGATTGGTCGAAAGTCGATGGCGAGCGGCTCTCACAGCTGCTGGCCGCGAACAGTGCGAACAACAGGGAGCGGTAGACCGGTAGTGCGAATGAGATGGAAGCGTGCAGAGAGCGTGGCTGCTGGACACGTGTATTTTTTGGATGCGATCGCAGGCACCGCACACACTCGCATGCCAACTGTACCGGGTTGTAGCGTTTTCGGAACGATTTGGGAGTTTTTTGAAATACTGCAAGAAGAAATCTATTTTCGCGAACGCTTGCTATTGCTTTCCACGAATTCGATTTGCTGTTCGATTCATAAGAGGTATTTTAGCAAAACAAACGCACCAAAAACACATCCTTACCCGATTGCCCGGGAACTGCTGAACGGCGTGCTGCCAACGGTGGAATGGTATGATTTGAACAATACGCTTCTCACCATCGTAGAATCGCGCTTGCTCACGCGCCACTCTCGCGGCCGCCTCATATATTGCTCTGAATGCGAGAGATTTATCTTCGCCCGAATCGTGCGCTCTCGTTCGTTCCCATTTTCTCTCCCGGTGCCGATCCCGGCAGCGCTTGCTTTGACGGTTGACGGCCCCGTGGACCTATTGTTTTTTCGCACCGCATTGCATCGCATCCATTCGTCCGCAAGGGACGCAACAATTTGTCCGACCAAACGTGGAGTACGAACGTGCTGCTTGATTTTTAGGCTTGTTCGTGTATGTTTGTGTGTGTAGGTGGGTGTGTGCCCAGTGCTTACCTTTGTGCAACCATTTAACCGTGAAATCTCATCCCATTTCCTTCGAATTCTTGAAAAAGGTTGGTTATCCTATTTGTATCTCTGTGTTGGTTGTGTGTGTGTGTGTGTGTTTGTGTCCGTAGAGAATTATTTCCTATGTGCTTACCGCTGTACCGAGGGTGATTGGACAGGCTCAGCCCCGGGTGGAAACGTCCGAGACATCGCCGTTTGGTGCGTTTTGCTGTGCATAATCACTTTTCCTCAACTCTCCGTCAACCGTTTTCCACACATGCCAATTCCGCTCCGGTGCTGTGTGGTGTGTTGTGTATGTGTGTGTGTTTGTGCGTATGTGCCGATCATCCGCAAGCAAATAAGTGACGCGTGTGTATTGCACAAGGTTTTTGTGTAAAAGCAGGCTAATGAGGAGAAAGGGTTTCGGTGTGTATCCGTCGAATCGCATTCTTTCGACGGAGTGAAAGAAGAAAGTAGCCTTTGAAACACTCTTGTCACGGCACAGTGTGTGAATCCGGCTTGCTGCGATTAAGTGTGGTCCGATCAAGAGGAACAATTATCACCAACAATCATAGTTGGATGTATCGGATACGTCATCAGAAACGTCGTCATAACCACGAGCCCCGTTGCGTGACCGAGAAGAAGAAGGTACACACGGGGCGGCAGCGGCGGCCCTATTCTGAAGGCCATCTCTCACAGTTTTGAGTACAACTTCTACCCAAATTCTAATACACACCCTTCGATGCGTGTGTGTTTGCATCTGTGCAACGCAAAATGAAAACACCTTCAACAACTCGCCAGAATTGCTGCCCTTTTTTTTTGAGTGAAGGTTTTCCATGTATAAATAAACTCCCGGTTGGGTCCCAAAGCGCGGTGACTGTGTTTCGATCGATCATCGGCAAGGCTGCGTGGCGCTTCTTTGCATAACCTCAAAAGTGGAAGAATTTTTTCACCGTCTAAAGAAGAAAGCAGAACACCGTAGCGGCACACCACCCGGAAAATGTGTTTCTCGAACGGTGAACCGCGCACCGTCCCGCTCCGGTTTGGCCGGTGTGGTGCTGGTGGTGGATATGAGAGAATGTTTCTATGTAGGCTGGTCGATCGGTCTGTCTTGGGTGTGTGTGTGTGTGTGTGTGTTTATGTACGTGTGTGTGCTCGTAGGAATTCTCCGTTTCTTTACTTCTTCGCGTGATATTACCTATACAGTGCGTCAGTAAAAAACAAAGAATAGAAGCAAAGGGCCTAGAAAGAGGAGCGAGAAACAGCAGAGTGCATGTGAGAAACCGGGAATATTGTTTAAAACTCACTGCAGTACATTAAATTTCACACCGTTGATTATTTTTGCGATAGTTGCACATACATTCGAAGGGCAAAATGCTGTGTGCTTTGCCTTTTTTGCAGTGTGCAAAGTGGGAAAAAAAACAACCAAAACACCCCATCCGGTGACTGTGTGTGTGTGTAAGTGTTGGTGTGGATCTGCGGCTACGTCAGTTCCTTCACCGATGTGGTAGCCAAGACACCCAACACCACCGGTTTTTGTAGGTCGCTGCTCGAATGGACATTGGACCTCTTTCGCCTCGATGGTTGTGGCCCACCATACCGCGATGAGGTGTGTGGAGTAGGCGTAAAGAAAGTAACCGCAGCACCACCACCGCATGCTCTCGAACATCATGCAGAGGTGTGTGTTTGTGTGTGTGTGTGAGTTTCGCAGTTGGCGTTTTTTCTTCCACAAACCGGGTGCTGTTGGTGGAGTGTCCTCAATCATGTACTTTCTTTCTGCTGCTGCATGTGCGCCTTGTTTTGTGCAAAGATGTTTTGTCCAAAAGGGACATATGGCCGGCCGATTACACCCACACAGTTTCCCTCTCCCACCTCTTCCCTTCCTCTGCTAAACTAGCAGGGCTAAACGCATCATTGCCGGTAGTTCGTAGTCCGCGCGCGCGAATATTTGATGTACACGGGCGAGGACGATATCGTACGATGCCGATTGACGTTACGGCGCAGGACCGGTCGCGCGTGGAAACAAAAACATCGCGCCACACACCGCATGCATGCGCGCTCTCCCTCTTTTGTGCTTTTCAGTATGACTCTCTAGCATGTGTTTTTTCTGCCAGTGGGTGGAGTGCAAAGCCTACTTTGCATTGCTGTGGCTGTGTGTGTGCAATCGAGAACAATACAAAACAACCCCATCCAGGGATTTGTTGAAGGATGTGTTGAAAGAGGGGCTAGGAGGGGGGGGGGGAGGGGAGTAGGTGGTAGAGTGGTATACTTGGCGATGCAATTTTGACAGCTCCCTTGAAAGCAAAGCGTGTCCCACATTGGGTGCATTGTTTTTTTTTTTCATCTACCCTTCCTTTTCGGAATGCCGTAATCGGGAATCGAGTGTGGAGGAAGGATGCATTAGGTGGGAAATGAATACGATCTGCCTATAAAATGTTGGGAAAGGACGTCCAAGCAGCCCACGAAGTTTTTTTTTTTGTTCAGTAGTAACGGCCAGGCCGTATTGCTAGCCCACGAAGTTAGATGATGCAGAACGGGAAACATCGGGAATATGACAATCCATTTGGTAGCAACTACTGATGGCAATATCGTTCCGAACCTGCTTGGTTCGTTCCATTCTAGTCCAAATGAATATTATAACGCGAACTCCAATTGCATACTACTACGAAGGCAATGTTCAAAGTTGCAAGACTAGTTTTAACGATTGTGGTTTCCCGGCTTTCGGTAAACCGTAATATTGCAGCGTAAGCTACACCAAAACCTTTTAAATAATGCTGGTTATTAGGCAGTAAAGAAACTCTAAAAAGGACTGATTCTACTTGCCTGTTAAAGAAACTTCACTGAACCTACTAGATTCGTTCCGTTCCTTTTCGAACTTTCCCATCACTAGTACAGAAGCTGGCCTACTAAGAAGAGAGGTAGCAATGCTGTGTCCGGTTTGTTGCTGCAACCCCATTTTCATGCACATTACTACATTGGCGCAACTCCTTTTTTCTTTTTGTAGGTATTTATCTACCTCATCGTTTTAACCGTTTCAAGTTCACGCCATCCTAACCATATACTTCATTCCTATTAGTGGGCAAGCTCCACAGCGGAAATCGATCAAAATTGTACAAAAAGAAAACATTTCAAACGGTTTGTTTGGTTCCTTCCTGTGGAGCGTTTTGTACGCATTTCCGACCGACCCAAGAAATGGAGTAAAAGAAGAGTACAAACTAATGTGTTACAAATTAGTGGATAGGAGATGTTTCTCAATGTCATGTAATAGTAGAAACGCTAGCCGAGAAACTAGCCAAAATGCGTTATAGAGCATGAATTATAAATAGTTTTTTCTTTAGTAATCACTAGCCGGATAGCGTAGTGAAGCAGACAGACAAATACTAGAGCAAGCCCTTTTTGAACGGGCGAACCTATATCGACCTTCGGTTGTTGTGCTGTGCGGTTCATCAGGAGTATTACCCACCTATAGAACCCTCAAGGTTGCTTTTAATGCACAGTGCCGGCAGGAAATCACCATTCCGTGACATAAAGATATCGATTGAAACCCCGCAAGGCGCACTGTCGTCCATCAGCATGGAATGAGGATTTAGCAAGTTTGATTGCGAAAACGTAAGATTATTTGTTTCGTACTTTAGTTCAGTTCAGTTTGGGTTATAATTTTTGCAGATCAAAATCTCTGCACTACATTCGTGACTTAACAATTTAAACTCATGTAAGGTTTATTTATTAGGCGCCCTTTATTGTAATAAGCACAAATTTGCGTTAGTTTGCAGTTAAAAAAATCCACTTGATTAATCCACAAAGCTTTAAAAAAACATTTTAGGGTTCCTCGAGCAAAACGGCGGCTGCCAAAGACTCGACTGCGCTCGTTTTGATGGCAGCTGCTGCATCTTTGTCCGTTTTGCTTGCATTTGTTGTTTCAGTGCATCTGTATTCCGTTCTGTCCGATGGTCGTCGAACCATTTTTAGCGTTTTAAACAGTATAATTCCAGCTTTGTCTTGTTAGTCCAGCCGTTCCACCACGGCTATAAAAAATCCACCAACACTTTATGGAAGAGAAGAGGCGAAGTGTGCACGTTCGTTCGCAGCTCATTGCAGAGAAGCGGACCCCCTGAACGATGTTTACCTCAGGGACGGAATTTACGATCAATTTCTTTAATCGGAAGCATAACGCATGTGATAGGAAGCGAAGGGTTTGTTTAATAATTTTCATCTTTATTTTCTTTAAATAAAACATTTGCAGTGCAACTTTTGTTTAAATTCTTAAATGATTGATATTATGTTTCTCCAACCCCCTTGCCAATAATGTGTTAGTGACCAACAGAATTCAAACGTGAGATGCTTGACGAAAGGGATCCCCAATGCAGGAAGATGACTTATCGTGAATGGGAACGGCATTGAAACCAGTTTTCCACTTTTCGCTTGTGTTGTACTCCTTCCGTTGTTCTCGCTTCGTGCCATTTTGGTCCGATCCTGCCCTGGCACAATCCAAAGGTCTGTGCGAGTGGTTATGGAACACGCACTGGGCAGAGTGTATGTGTGCACCCAATGTCGGAGTGCCCTCGACATCGAAGGACTTAATTTATTATTCTTTCCCGTATCGCATGCACTGTTGGTGATGTGGGCTGGCAACTTCCTTTATGAGTCGTTGTGGCTTCCCTTTCAATGCGTATATAACTCGCATAGCGGGGGACGACGGGGGATGATTTCTTTAATGCAAAAATGAACATTTCTTTGGGTGTAAAAACGTGGCAACGGAAAAGAAATACACTATGCACTTGGGATGGTATTGTCGGGAGTTGTTCCGGTGGTGGGGGGGTTACATACGACGCTGTCCACGGCTTCAAGAAAACCTAAACGATGTTTCTGTCTGGAATGGACAGAACAGAACTTAACCTGTGGCCTTACACATTAATGTATGCTAAAGAACAAGGAGGTACGCTTGGCACATTACACGCCATTAGGTACATGCCAGTTTTATTTCCATTTTTCATAGAGTTTTTCCACATGCAATACATGCTTACATGGAAGAAAAAAACAAGTTCTTCATCATACGAATAGGGCATACTCGCTGTCGAAGGCATTTATTTCAGAGTTTTTGCTGTACTCTGACTGTTGAAGAGGAGATTCACAAACCCTGGCAGATGTATGCTACGCCGCATAAATGCAAAATCGTTTCAGAGTAGTTTTTTGCCTCACTCGTGCGTAACGTTGACTACTTTCTCTTGATAATAAAACCATACACCAAAGAGGATGTGTGTTTTTTCTCAATTTTATTTCCTTTCCCTCTTCTCCACCTTTCTCGAGTTCATTACATGCGGCTGGTTTTACGGTCGCCGGTTCGCTACGAACTAATTAAAAGATGAAACGAAAGTGTGTGTGATATTCTTGCGTAAAGTGTTTCGGTTGTATTAAGATTATTTTATTGTACGTTGAATTGTAATGTTTACTTATCTCCTTACGGTCTGCAGCTTTGTATAACTTTGTGTACTTTAAAATGCGCGCGTAGAAGAAGATAAATCTTTGTACTTCTTTTGGGACAACACAGCGTGCACACGGTTACCCGCGGAGGCGCTAATTGGTTCGACCTTTTTGCTGAGCGATCTAATCGACAATTCGCCTCATGGTGATAACCATTGCCCTGTAGGCATCTCTGATGAAGTAGAGGATTTGGGGTGCATATTTATGGTGGAATTTGTTCTTATTTCAATTCTTAACTACGTGCTGTTATCATTAGTGTAGGGTTAGGTCTTAAATTAACGCAAAAGGACCCCTAAGGGCATGCGTAAACACGTGGCATGCGGTATGGATTACCACGTATAGTTCCAATATATTTTTGTTTCTATTGTGGCCATTAACGGGGAACATGTCCCCCATCTGGGTAACCGAGCTTTAAGTTTGCCTTTTCGCAATCGATGTCCACTCAGAACATGGGAGGAGGGGTACTTGCTGCTGTTAGGTGAAGGTCTATTTTAATCTTGTTTGGTCGCAACGGAAAGAAACTTGTTTGCTAGGTTACTGCTTTTCCATACCCTCCATTCTCATTGGCCTTATGCAAAACAAGCTTGCTAGTAATGCGTAAAGTTGCAAAACGAATGGATTCAATTTGATTGCTATAGCGTGTTAGCTTATCTGTCGGTGGTGGGACAGGTTATCCTACGTTTTAATTGCAACCCCGAATGGCTTGGTCATCATTGGCGAGGGGGTTATAAGTATTTCGGAGCTCATCATCATGTACTGGATAATCATTCACGTAAAAAACGCTACCGGATAAAAAAGGAGATAAGTATTTAAACTTTTGTTTTTATTCTTTTAGGCACGTGTGACACGTTCCGGTCTCACGGAAATTGAAGAGAAAATAGCGCACTGTCAAAGTCGGGCACGATCGTTCGGGCACACGCATGCTCACCGCGGTCCACTTGCGCCCGCCGGCCATCATCCCGGCGACTGCGCCGTCGGTGATGCAACTGCGTTTGTTCTAAAATTAAAACATCGAATGCAACAACAGTACAAATGAAACGAATTTCTTACATTAATGTACCGAACGACAAGATGTACGGTGTGGCGGAGAGAGACATCAGATAAAGCACAGCAGGAGATAGTTTAAGGGTAATCGTATTTAGGAAAGATAAAAGCACGGGGTTGACGAGACAACTACAAAATTGTAATCGTTCCGCTGACACGTGGTTTATTTTGAATCAATGGCGATCGACAACCGGGGCAAAACGTAACGTTTCGTCTAGTGTACGTTCTATCGTGATGTAGGGTGAAAAGAAGCAAAAGCCGGTCTCGTGCTCCCCAAATTACTCTGTCCCCTTGGTACGCACCAATACAGCTGAGGATTAGCTATTGCGCAATGTAGCTTTGGTACGTAATGGTAAAGGTGTGTAGAGGAGGCTAAACAACTATGGCTCGTAACGTCATATAAGGGGACTCTTAGACTAAGGGGATATTGTACAGCGATGAAGAAAAATATGACACCAAAGAATTGATGGATTTTAGGTTGACGTCACAGATATTAGTCAACATTTGGATGAAAGCTATAAAAATATTACCACTCCTTTTGTTACGGGTGCTTCAGTTTAGTGTAGGTTATTTTTGTTAACTTCTTTGCAGTAGGTAACCAGTCTAAATGCACTGTTACTCACTGTGTTAGCCAAAATAAAACCGCACGACTGTGTTTGATGACTGTGCGACGCTGATCGTTCGATCGCTAGCAGCAGTCGTACGATGAGTCCAAAGATCGGTTGGCACGTACGCAAACGCATACGCGACGTGTACCACCTCCTCCTCACCACAGAAATGGTCCGTCCGCGACCATGCGTACGTCTTTTACGCGCACCTCGCACACGCGGGCCCACCATTAGCACTACTCGTTTCCACTCCCTGGTTTCTTATCTATACTCGGTGGCAAGATTTTTCTTGCTGCATCCTAAAGCCGTCCATTTCTCTCCCCGTACCGACTTTCTCGCTCCAACTCCTACCCCCACTTGAGGATCATGTCGTATGAGTTTGGACTGATGTAACGTTACCGGGTTGAGGTATATTGTGTGCCACGAGACGAGACGAATGACCTCGCGTCAAGGAAATGGTTGGTCCTCTCTCGTTCGTTTACTACGGAACGAGCTGCAGTTACGCCGTTGGGGAAACACTCATCAGGTACGGCGATCGAGTTCCACTGCAGAGTGTGGAGTGTGATCGCGTAACCTGGTGTGAGATTTTCCTCTTAATTTTTCGACGAAAATGCAGTACGGGTTCGGGCAACATGAAAGGGAGAAAGTGAAAGTGGTTAGAGATAAGGAAAAGTTTTTTCTGTTTTTCATTTTTCTTTGCTTCACCGGCATTCGCTTGATGGCGGTTGTCGATTTTCACTTGGCATCATTGAATGAGATTTCTTTTGCCAAGCGCATGACACGACAAGAAATGTTTACCGGAATGTTTGGAAAACTAAACGTGCGTTCAGCAATGTTTGTCCGCTTGATGAAAGCCCTTGGTGGTTTGGACACTTTTTTTCGTTTTGTTTTTTTTTCTTCAACTTTTGTTCGAAAATTTGCCTCAAAGAGGGACATGTGTTTCTTTGCGAATACTGCTCTATTTTGTCACAGCATGCAGGTAATGCGGCTGATTCACGGACACTCGTCTGCGTAACAATTACTCAAGCAATTAACGAATGGCCGGCAGGCTAGGTGGGGAAGACAGCTTGTGATTTAATTAGACGCATGGAAGAAGGTTGTGACCGTTGTCTTACCGTGGACGAGGAGCAAAAACACTCTTGTACCTCTTGTGCCTGGTTAAAAAGCAATTTAATAATAATTGCAATTTAGATTATCTCTTTTATGCATTCACTTGCAGAGAAGTACAACATTACAAGTTGTATACTTTAACTATGTTGTAAGAGCTTTATTGCGGTTAATTTTGATTATGAAATGCATATAGTAAAATGACATGAACTTTCAACATAAATTGTTTATTAAAAAAAAATTTGTGATAAAAATGGGTTAATTGAGATTTATTGCTTTCGCTTGTTAAACAAATATGTTTTAAATTTTATTCATTCTTATGAATGAACCTGCATCAAAACATAGTTTGAGGTTGTATTTTAAAATGTCTCGATACTCGGACATAGTCCATTATTGATTATAATACTGTAGTCCCATCAGCAAATTGCCGTCCTTCCGTTCGTTTCGAGACGGTTCGATCTTTGTGCTAACACCCGCTGTGTGATCTCATGGGGAGCGGTTGGGATCATTCACCGCCCGTTATCATACGGGTGATCCGCAACAGCAAGAAACTCAGGCCCGGGAAGAGGCTGCAACATATACATACATACATAGGAAGTAAATTCCGGTTTGTGTTGCATCATCAATGCGAAAAAAAAGTTTACGTGCTTTTAAATGTTTTTTTTCTGTTTTTTTTCGGGATGTTGAAATCACTTTACACTCTCACACCTCCCAACGTTTGATGAAAATGGCTTTGCGTGCTGTGCTAAATCCCGCTTATTAGTAGAAGCACGATGACAAAAAAATAAAGTGACGTGATGGTGGCGCAAAACACGGTCAGAGTCCAATCAGAGCCATCGATCAGCTGACAGGGAGGCGACGACACAACGCCAGTGATCGTGGTTTTGTTGTTGGCACAACAGTTAAGCAAGATCAGACCCATCTCATCGGTACTTGACCGGGGAGGCCAATTGAACGCGTTCTCTGTATCGCGTTCTATTGACAAAGGGATGAAGCTGAACACCGAACATGCGTCGACTTCAGTTTCAAGTTCAAGTTCATGCGGGCGCCATAGACTCCTCATGGCCAAAGTGCAATGAAGGCTTCTTCCCTTTTTCTTCCAATTGATCGTTTTGCGTGGAGTTGCTTTGTCAAATTCGTTTAGAGTGTGCGGTGTGGACAGAAGTCTTTCGCTTTGTGCTCTTCATCACCGAATGAATGATTGTGGTCTTCAAGGACCTCCGGAGCGAAGGTTAAATACTGGGAGTGTTGAATCCGGTATATTCCGGACTCATCGCGGTGTTGGATGTTAGTTTCTTTCTGATTATGATTATTTTTTCTATTGTTTAATTTACGATTCAGGCTTATAAAGCTTGAACTTCGGAAATGATCGACACAAGTGTATGACATCCACCGTTTCCTTGCTAGTCCCAGTATGAACATAAAACCGAATCCATCAATGTGCATTAATTACAAACGGTTTACGACCCGCTCTAATCATTACACGTTTTCTCATGTACTGTCTACCAACAGATAAGAGTGGCAGGAAGTAGTAGCACTTGAGCTCGATCGTCGTCTCTGTTTGGCAAACACCACACACCCTAGGAAAGGATCCAGGTCGGAAACTAGGAAGAGAGTAGTCAGATCGAAAGTGACCTCTTGGACATGATTAGATCACCATCCTTGTCCGGCGATTGTCGCCCTTACATGGTGCCGCGTAATACGGCAGGCGCTAATCTTGTTTACCTTCCGGTGGGGCAGTTTGTTATCGCCCCATTTCCGACTGCATTTACCCCTTGTGCCCTATGGCGTCGTCCGCTTTAATTGGTGTTTAATCAACATAGACTACTAGGGTTGAAGTTTGAACTACGATTTGTACTCGACCATCGAACCGGGGATCGCGTACGGAATTAGACCGGGCGCCAAGTGCAGTTGGATCGTTGGACTAGGGCAAAGGGCAATGGGTCGAGTAGTGTGTTGTTTACTACGAAGCGATAGGGCGGGTGGGAGGATTCGTTCATTAACACTTAACACACACCCGATCGATATCGATTAATCGGGCGGTGGATCGAACATGTGAACCTTGAGGGCAACTACTATCATGTCCCATGTGTCGGACAAGTGTGGCGTTGGTCAATCAGATCGTTACCGCGTATCAATTGATAGAAAGTGCGGTGAGGAATACGTATCTGCTTTTAAATATTAATTTCACCATCAGCATATTCATTGGAAATTTGTCCGTACGTACATGTTGGCACTAGTAAGGTAAAATTGATGCCACAGCGTGCCACGTATCTGTTTGCATTATGGGAAAATATCCTTACAGTCAGTACCTTTTTTCCCCTCCGCTCGCTGGAATTTAATCATCATGACGGAGACACCTAGTTATTGATGAAACCGTTCTCCACTTTTCTACCTTGTTGAATAAGTTACACGGATGGGTATTTTCCAAAGGACAAGTCAGTCCTACAGAAGTCAGTGTTCCAATGCCAACACACGCTTTCTTTACTCCTTTCTTCTACCACAAAGGGATCGGTGTTTATCATATTGAATTACTGACAACGGTGCTGCTATTCCGTCGAGTCGAAAAACGCGTATCACACTGCCGGGAAGGCAGCACAAGCGTGTTACAGGGTAACTAACTGTCTGGTTATACTTAGTTATTTATTATGAACCTTCTTCGCGTAATCCTTACGGTCTCGTCTCCTTCGTCCTTGTCGTGGTTCTACCACTGTTAGGCAATTAATTTCGGTCGATGGGTTAAAATGGGGAAAGAGATCTCGCTTTATAGGACATAGCCTACACGTAATTTAGTTCAACCTGCTGCTGCTCTTCTTGTGGTACTGTGTGAAGAAATGGAACAATCGGTTAAGGGAATTATAATTTAGTTTTTTACGTGCTTGTCTGAGGTTTTTTTTATTTGGTAGTAACGGCCAGGCCGTATTGCTAGCTTGCCTGAGGTAATTCAAATGTAATTTTAATGTCTTATCGTCTTCCAAGCACTTGCAGTGTAAACAGTGCCTTTGTGTATTGTAGGTCGAGTTGTGCATTGCCACCGACATACGTCTTAACAAAGAACGTGTCTTTTATGAAAAAAAACACTGATTCATTTAGAGACGGATCGTGTGACCACACAAAGGGGTGGATTCCCTTCCACTGTGTTTGGGTTGATATAGTGAATCAATTGTTTTTTATAAAGAACATTTGAAATTCGTAGAACTTATGACAAATTCGCCTTACGATCGACCCACTGTCTCTCTGCAATTAAACTCTAGAAACCACGTGATATTGCATTACACATACGTGGTTGCGTCAATGCTATCTCAACTTTAAACGACTAGAATACAATTATTTCCTAAAATCACTTTGATGTACTTATTAAATCAGAAATAGTAATTACTTTTAGCCCTCCCTCCAAAAACATAGCTAGCGATAAGGGTTGCTTCCCTTTGTTTCTCTCTCCTACTCCGAGAATTATCTGTTCAAGCAAAGATACAAAACAGTGAGGAACATCCTCGGCCATGAGCATCGGGTCGGCCACACGAACGCACTGTGTATGGCGTAGCGTTCGCATGTGTATGTCTCCCGTCTGTAAATCACCCTTACTCTACCCCTAACACATACCACCGGTTTTATGATGTACTCTCCAGCACGAATCTCGTGTTCAATCCGCTGTTCGCTCGCTCCCCGCCCGTCCGTCCAGATTGCACTTTGTACCTGGGCCACGTGATGCCACTGGGTTGTTGTTGTTGCTGCTGTTGCTGTTGGTGGCTATATCCACCCGGTCATTATGATAAATTATCTCACACAACCCATCCGCGCATATTCACGAGCGCGTGTGCGCCGCTCACCTTAGCGTTGAGAGCGAAGCGTTGTATGTATGGTTGGCCTATAGCCATCCCCACAGCGCCATTTAGGAACGAGTGCCCCTTTGCCCGTAGAAGGAAAATCCAAATCGATTTTACACGACACTTGGTTGAGTTTCATACTCATCTTTCTCTCGTTCCATTCTCCTCCTTCCCCTTGCAATGTGCAAGTGCATCTTCCGGTATATCACTGCACACAGTCTGTCACTGTGATTCGCGATCGCAATCGCTTGCAGTTGGACCCGGTATCTTTGCCTCGCCGCGGACAGCAGCACGGGAAAGAACAATTTGTGCTCATTTAGAACAATAGAATTAGTGGCGAGTGTGGACTGGAATGGGACACACTCAAATTTATAGCCCCTTGACTTTGCGCGGCAGGAGAGGTGATGGTGTAGAAATTACTCCTTCACTGATAAGAAACAATGTTGGTAGGAGAAGGAACTGCTGAAGGAATGGAGGGGCAGCTATGAGTAGAGATGTTGCTTTCGAGCTTAAGAAGAAGGTGCCGCACAGTTGAGGCAGGTAGTTTGCTCCATGAGGATTTGCATTGTCGGAAATTGAAAATTGACCCAGAAAACGGTGTGCAATAAGCTGTAGTTGCTGCACCAACTAGCAGTGCACCTTCTTTGATAAAGATCACGAGCGAGAATAATACATTCTGTCGCACGTATTAAATTCTAATAAAGCACTATGTGTGAAGTACACTTTCTATTGATAAGCTTCTAGAAGAGTGTGTTTTTTTTCTTCAAATGGTCTATCAGTTTTATTCTTAATGGCGGTGATCAGAAAGATCTATTCGAGACCGGTTCCGAAGCGGCCACCATTTTGAGGTCAGTCTATCGACGTCAACTTTTGCAACTGACCATCGCTCTCCTTTATGAGTGGGGAGGGACGTTGGTGTACTGCTAGGAGGCAACATGTTAATGGAGCTTCAAGGGTTTGTAATTTAGCAAAAGAGTAATTAATAAGATTTTCGCACGTGTCGCTGGCCCGTCAGTCAACAGCTAGCAGCGATCGCGATCGGCTCAGTTTCTCGTCCATTTTGCGGCTGGTGGTGGTAGTAGTTTCGTCACTTTAGAAAAGTAAGATGTTTTTGTCTATACATGTCTCTTTTAAGTGATAATTAAGCTTCAATTATTGGAACGTCTAATGAACAAAAAGGAACATTTACGAAAAAAATGGACATATGTAATTGATCTTTTTCTTCAGCTCATCTTTCGAGCCCAAGCTCATCGTATTTCCATAGGCGTTTTGCGTCATTTGCTTCGTGTTGCACACATAGGGTCAATCACCAGCACATGTGCGCAACGTTTTCACGTACGATACGTTTCGCAACCATATAGCGCTGTATAAATTTACGATTTTAATGTTTCTTCCCTTTGTTTCCTCCCTACAGAACACACGTGAACCGTTCATTATTCTCCAGCGGAGTATCTAACCAGAAGGAGGGCGGCCGTAAGAAGACTGATTTTTGTTTGGGACAGCGACTTCTACCAATTTGATCGTGTGAGCCCGCGCTACTACAATCCTATAGGAATCACCGGGTGTGCTTTGCCTGTGCTTGTGTACGTTACCGATCGCGCGCGTGTATCCTTTCTGTCCTGTCTGTTTATATCATCAACCGAGACGACAACATAGAAACATTCCCACTGTATCTGGTCGGAGAAGACGTACGGGATTTTTGTTTGTTTTGGCGCCTTAGATCGTTGTGTGTGGGATTATATGTGATCATCATCTTCCATCTGTATTCTTTCGCCGGGCTTCACCACATCATCATCATCTCGCAGGATTGCAAGGAAACAAAACCCATTTCCCATAGTCGTTGGGTTTCGCGAGCGGGTGATCATCAGATCCCGTCAGTGAGAATCAAACTTTCATTTGTGGTGGCACTGTGCTAGAGAAGAGTAGTAATTTATTGAACAATTTGTAGACAGTGTGAGTTGAGTGTTAAGAACCAAAAGGCAAAAGGAACGATTAGCAGTCGAAAAAAGAAGGTTTTCATCATCACGCAACCTACGTGTCTACGTGTCCTGTCCCTGTTTGGCTAGTTGGCAAGCTACATCTCTAGCCCATACTCACCATCCACTGTGTTTGCGCCGTGTGCATGTAGTGTCTTGAGGCGTGTAGTTTACTGTAAAAGTCCAAAAGAGAATCTCTCTGTTCGCCAAAATGTTCATCGAAGAAGATATTAAGTAAGTAAGCCGCGGGACCAATTTAGCACCCTTCTATGTACATGTAGCAGTTGCGACACTGTCGTTACAAGCGTTGCGAGTTGTCGTAACTCGTTTGAATTTGGTTGCGCTTTTTCTTTAAGTTTTTCTTGTTATGTTATGTTTCGAAATTCGATCGAACTGACAAAACGTTTATTTTAAAATCTAATTTATCCTATCCCGTTTTCTTTAACCCACCATGAAAACTTAACCCAAAACATGCGAGCCTAATAATTCTCTTTTTTCTTCACACCGGTTATCTATTCTCTCGTTTTTTTAATCCATTTTAGCAGTAACATGCATGCCAAAATGAGAAAACTGTAAGAACACGCACAGTTTTCTAACACACTGTTCCGTTTGTACAAATTAACATTATTGCTGCACGATAGGTAGCGGTTAGCTTTTTGGTAGCTTTAGTTTTGCCTTGATGTTCTTGCTTTAATTGTATGTTTCGTCTATCACACTTAGAATAAAAATAATTAACACAAATAGACAAACCAAAAAAAAAACAAACCAACGACACAAACGCACGTGCTGCCATGTCTCCGTTTGGACATCGAACAGAACACTACCCTTGGGAGCAGGCTTGTTCAAAGTGTAAAGTGGAGAACCATTGACTACCCGGCTTTGGTTATCTGCTAAGCGAGGTGTGACAGCTCTTATCAACAAACTTCCCTCGGGACACAAGATCACCGCTCTTATCGTTTAGGCGAGTCGCCAAGCGATCGATGAACTTGAAGAAAAGGTTCAAAGGTCTGTGGTGTGTGACTGTTAGTTTCCCGAAAACCTGAAACCAAATAGAACCGGAAATTTGTTCGTGGAAACTTTATTGACACACCACGACAGATATAGTGCCTGGCTGGGTGAATGATATCTGTTAATCCTTCCCTTTAGAGCTAAAGCTACTGGAAGCATCGAGGGCCCCCGAGACGAGGAGCGCCTTTCGATAGTCAATAGCCGATAAGATGTGGACAGGAAATGCACCTTATGTATACGCGTATGTGCGCTTTGTAAGTTTTATCGCAATACCGAAGCACACAACACGACACGCTGGCACATGCTTTCGTATTTTTTGTATGATTGGCACTCTTGTGTGGTGTGGTACAAAGTCTATGTGGGATGAGAGAGGGACAGAAAAGAACTCGGGTCCGTTAATAGTTACCATATCTATACAAAGAAAGAAAGATATAGAGGTAGTACAGACAAGGAATGAGCATTATTCATACTTTTGCATTGTGGCTGATAAGCTGTTGATCGAGAAGTGTGTCGAAAACAGTCTGAAAAGGGTAAAAGTCAGAGCTTATATATTTTGGATCAATTGTTACTAGTTGAACTGCCTAATGTTGGAAGGACACACATGGATAACAAAGTCCAGACAACGAAAGTATTCCACAGATCCTTCTATACATCACGTCGCACGTTGTAGTGACGTATGTGACGGTAGCAATTGTGAATTATCACAATCTGGCCAGGTTACCGTAATCATAACCCTCCCTCCGGAACGCTAGACCGTGGGGTGGTTGCCCCAAAAAAAAGGGGAAAAACATCAACCTCGGCAAGCTTTAACTTTATGGCACTTCCTATCTGCAACTGCACCAGCCCCGAAATCTGACGGTGGAATGGTGTGGCTTGCTGCTTGGCCGTTGAACAATAGGGGACTCTTGCTCCCGGTTACTTACATAACGATCCGCCCATCGGGACTCGTGGCGGAGATTTGCAAAGAAATTAAATCCCACACATCAATAAACTTTTAATGCGGGCTCTTCACCATTATCGGTGAGGTCGGATTATTGCCGGTTGAGATGTGTAATCTTATCTGACCGGTACGGAGGGGAAGGGTTGTGTTGTGAGCGTTTGGTGCAGCTCGCTAATCCACTCTGACCAGCACTGGATACTGCTTTGACGCATCCGTTTTCGTTAAGAAAAGCGGTACGGCGGTAGCTCTTGTTGCAGTGCCTGAACTGCATGTTAGGAGTCACGCCCGAGTTCTTATCCTCCGGCACGATCGCTCCCGTGGGGGCCGAGTTGCCCACCACCATTTGAGCAGGAGGGCTTTATCGCGATGTGCGTAAACCCCGGTGCTGGCAGGATTTACGACGGGCAAGGTTAAACGTTTTGCGCGCGTGCACACACGACCCCGGACTATGCCAGATGAAAGCCCTGCGAGAATGTTGTCGTCGTCACCATCGTCGTCGACGAAGGGGTGTGATGCAAGATAAGATTTGGTGTGATAAGAAAGTTCCACTGACGTTATGGCGGCGTATCCTACCGGTAGCGGGGCGATTCCTTTGCCGGCTTTTTCGTCTTGATAGTGGTGGTAGTTGCAGTTGTTGTGTCGCCTTCCACTGTTACTACGCCTTTGGGGTTGGTGTGCGGTGCGTTTTCTTAAGGCGTATGAATGGTGTGTGCATGGTGGGTACGAACCTTTTATGCTTGTGACCGTACCGGTGCACTGTTCAGTTCGTGCTACTACACGCTACGGTGCGGTGGTTCTTGACATCGATCCGCTTCGGTTTCTCGCTCCGTCTCCAGTGCTCAGCTGCTGTTGCTTTGCTGATCGTGCATTTCCGGACCAGGCTAGGACACAGGAAACAGGATGAGCCATAAGCAGAAAGAGTAAGGGGATTTTCCGTGCTGCATATCAAAGCAAATCAAATACGGGAGCGAGGGCGTAAATTTATTGATCTTTAAGGGACGTTACGGATGGGAAAGTGGAATGAAAGTTAGTGAAATCAATAAACTCCAGTTTGAAGGGCTTCGCAATCGCAACTGGAATTGATTAACGGTTAAGTGAATATGGTCCTACACAGATTTGCTACATTACTTTATCGTCATCGTCCATAACACATATGTGCTAGCATAAAATATTTTATCGAAAAACTTATGATGCATGGTAGTCACTCTTCTAGAGCTTCAAATTAACCTTACTGTAATATCCTTCATAGTCCTTTGGATAGTGATCACTTTCGTTTCCTGTTAAAATAGTTGTGTTAGTGCAGTCGAATGCGCTTTTCCGCTCCATACATCAATCACTAATAAGTTTCTGTTTTATTTTTCGCACGTTTCGTTCACCGCTATTGAAATAAATCAAACCAAACCCAACACAGCATGGAAAGCGCCTGGGTGCAGACGGCGATCGGAGCGATCAAGCTCTTCACCATGATGTACGACATCATCACGATGCCGATCTATCTGGCCATCCAGCGACCCTGGAAGCGAAGACAGCTCGCCCGCCGTGTGAAGGTAAGCGCAATCGTAAGCAAAAACCCGTCGTCACTTATGCAATCCAATTTTCCGAGACCATTCTTTCAGCTTAAATATCGTTTGGGATGATTCCGTCACTACTCACAATCTGTGTGTATTTATTATCGTCAACATATTCACCTATCGTGTAGGAAAGGATTAGCTGCTATCGAAACGGGGGCGCGCAAGCCTTTTGGTGGGTGATACTACTTGGGGCGAGCACACGGAGATGTTTTGCAAATACCAGCGGGAAGGTTGAAAGGCCGCGACTCTTTTCGTTTCCGCACACCCGATTGCCTCCCACATAAGCCTCTTGGGGCGGGCTACATTACTGCATAGAGATTAAGGAGAACTTTGGCCGTTTGGGATTGATTTGCAAGGGATTGTTTTGACGCATGTGTGTGCGCTGTGCCGCTTATCACAATCAGCACTTATCGTTGGATTTCGGTAGCCAAAAAAAAAGAGTTCGTGTGAATGTTTGTAGAGTTGGGGGCGAGTGGATTTGTTCTCACTGCTTGTGGGGATGGAATTGTTGGAAGCTTATCATTTTTCCTACACCTGAGCAGATAAAAAAAGGAATAGGTTGTGCGAAAATGTATCCATCGTGTTTGTGTGACTTCTAAAGAGGAAAACAGAATAACTTAGCCTGATTTTCCTTATCCGTATACTAGCAACCCTCTACTCGCTAGTATGCAACAGGTGTGTATACGTTTTTCGTGTGAATGGTATGACCATGGTCGTAGTAAAAATGAAATGGAGCAAATTAATGCCTGGCACAGGGTCTAGTTTTTTTTTATATATTTTACCATTCCTCCTCTTGCATGTGCAGAACGAACCATGCTGAAGGCAAGCCCTTAACCTTGGCATGTCTCGACGGTTCTCAGGCGCACAAGTTTGCAGCAGAACGATGTGTAGGGAACGTTACCGTGCTTCATGGTGTGTTTGGCCAACCGCGCAAGGTCGATGATTGATCAGAAGATCTGTTCCGCTAGATAAGGAAAAAGGGGGGTTGTTTGCTTCCCGTTGGCGGAACGATTGTATCTTGGGGTATAAGCGGATGGTATGGTCGGTTTTTGGATATTTGAATTAATTGATAATTAAACGGTATTTTGTAATAAGTATACTGCTCATCCCGTTGCCGATTATAAGCGATACTAAGCTTCGGTTTTCCCTTACTCCTTTTGCAGGCCAAGATCATCCAGCAGGATGGCACTTCGATCACGTACCGGACGGTGGATACACCCGGCGAGATGCACGTGAAGATGATGCAGAACAACATCGACACGCTCGAGCGCATGTTCAACTTCGTCACGAAGGTGCACACCACCAAGCGGTGCATCGGTACGAGGCAGATCCTGGGCGAGGAGGACGAGATGCAACCGAACGGCCGCATGTTCAAGAAGTTCCGCATGGGCGACTACGTATGGCGCAACTTTATCGAAACGGAGCACGCGGCCGCCTGTTTCGGGCGCGGACTGCGCGAGCTTGGCCAGGAGCCGAAGCAAAACATTGTTATCTTTGCGGAAACGCGCGCCGAATGGATGATAGCGGCTCACGGTTGCTTCAAGCAGAACATGCCGGTGGTGACGATCTATGCGACGCTCGGCGACGACGGCGTGGCGCATGGTATCAACGAGACGGAGGTAACGACCGTGATTACGTCCCACGAGCTGCTGCCCAAGTTTAAGAGCGTGCTGAACGTGACGCCGAACGTGAAGAAGATCATCTTCATGGAAGATCAGCTGCATCCGACCGAAACGACCGGCTTCAAGGAGGGCGTGGAAATCATTCCCTTCAGCAAGGTTATCGAAATTGGCAACAAGAGCACGATCCGTAAGTAACACCCTGCTTGAAAGCAGCTGCCTTTTTAATGGCCACTAACTGAATCGGTGCTGCTTTTTCAGCTGGTTCTCCGCCTGCCGCTGAAGATACTGCCATCATCATGTACACGTCCGGCTCGACTGGAACGCCCAAGGGTGTCCTGCTGTCGCACGCCAACTGTATCGGCACGATGAAGAACTTCTGTGACATCTTTAAAATCTATCCGGACGATGTGTTAATCGGGTTCCTACCTTTGGCGCACGTGTTTGAGCTGCTGGCAGAAAGTGTGTGTCTGCTAACGGGCGTACCGATCGGCTACTCGACACCTCTCACACTGATCGACTCGAGCAGCAAGGTGATGAAGGGCTGCAAGGGTGATGCGTCGGTGTTACGACCAACATGCATGACTTCTGTACCGGTAAGTATCTGATTGTGCGGTTAGGATGGGTTAGAATATTTTTTTAACTTTCTTTTTGTCGTTATCAGCTCATCCTGGATCGAATTTCGAAGGGTATTAACGACAAGGTGAACGCAGAAACACCGATGAAAAAAGCGTTCTTCAAGTTTGCATACAATTACAAATCCAAATGGACATCACGTGGCTACCAGACACCGCTAATGGACAAGTAAGTTACGGTTGCTAAGAAGCCTAAAGGACAACTGTACTAACGCATCGCCTGCTTCTCTGTCTCGTACAGGATTCTTTTCAAGAAGATCGCAAAGCTGCTTGGTGGACGTATTCGAAGTGTTCTGTCCGGTGGTGCACCCCTGGCACCGGACACACACGAACAGATCAAGCTATGCCTGTGTGTCGATGTGATTCAGGGTTACGGTCTGACGGAAACTACTGCCGGAGCGGCAGTAATGGACAGTACGTATTTTCGTGTGTTCGTTTCACACTTTACTTTACGCATCTCATACTAACGCACCGCTCTTTCGCCTTTGCAGAATGGGACATGGAGTACAGTCGAGTCGGTGCACCGTCCTCGAGCAATGACATACGATTGATAAACTGGGAGGAAGGTAACTATCGGGTGACGAATAAACCGTATCCGCAGGGTGAGATCGTCGTCGGTGGTACAACCGTATCCAAAGGTTACTATAAGCTGCCGGGAAAAACGCAGGAAGACTTCTTCGAGGAGGATGGTCAGCGGTGGTTCCGCACCGGCGACATTGGAGAAATCCATCCCGATGGTGCGCTTAAGATTATTGGTAAGTGAAGCTTGCGTGTGTTGTTTTATCATAGATGTTCAAAATTAATCACACACTTTTTTTTCGGCTATGTTTTTTCCAGATCGTAAGAAGGACTTGGTGAAGCTGCAAGCCGGCGAGTATGTGTCGCTCGGCAAGGTGGAATCGGAACTGAAAACATGTCCCGTGGTGGAGAACATCTGCGTGTACGGTGACTCTACGAAACAGTACACGGTGGCGCTGGTTGTGCCGAATCCGAAGCATCTGGAAGATATCGCCGAGCGGTTGGACATTCGCGGTGTTGAGTTCGAGGATCTGTGCGACAACAAGAAGGTGGAAAAGGCCGTTCTGCAGGATCTGGCAGACCATGGTCGTAAATGTACGTGTCTTCGGGTGGTTCCGGTCGGTCCGGGTTCAATTATTGATCATCTTCCACTGTTCCTATTTGTAGGCAAACTGCATCGTAGCGAAATTCCTGCCGCCGTACACCTGTGCAAGGACATCTGGACGCCCGATATGGGCCTGGTGACGGCCGCCTTCAAGCTTAAGCGCAAAGACATTCAGGAACGGTATCAGGCCGAAATCAACAAGATGTACGCGTCGTAGATGCGTTAGTGCCCCTCGCTATTGTGTGCACTAACAATCGGCTACTTCCACACCAACACGCGGAACTCGTCACACTACACCAACACACAGAGACGCATACAAACCACCACCACCACCACCTCCATCATAATAACACACAACATACCAAGAGAAGAAGCGCGAATTGTACGTAAGGCTGTAGAAAATTATTCACCTAAAACGAACGCAAAGGACAGCAACAAACTCCCAATGCAGAACAGCAACATTGATACTATAGCGTTGCTATTTGGGCTTAACGGGATGGTAGATCTCTTCTCTCGCCACATCGTTTTTTGGCAGTCGTGTGGCTAAAGAGCGTCCCGCATTCTCGTGCTCCTTTCACACAAATATTGGCAGTCGGAAGGAATCGCTTTGCGGAACCGTTTAATACGAAAGAAGGTCAATACACCTTTTGGGTGGGTTGATGCAACAGAATGGATACCAATGGACACTAGATGTGTAGGTAGCGCTGGACGTTCAGGCAGATAGAAGGATAGCAGCTAGGAGGCTAGAGCAAAGCAACATTTCACACATTACCAAATGGAAAGGAATTGCATTCGAGAAAAAGAGAGAGGGACGCCCGAAATTCGGTAGAGAAAGAGAGATTCAGTCCATAAGATGAAGTTTTGTTTCATCTTCTTAAGTAATGCTATTGCGTACACGTGTGTACACGTGGCTAGTCGTATTTCGGAGACTTTTGAGTGAAGTATTTTGTTGTTTTGTTAGTTTGTTTTTTTTTCTTCTGTTTTCTTTCGTTTGTTTATGCATATATTTTTTCTACCCGTCGTCAGTTTCTTCTGTACTTGGTTTAGTTTATAGTTTATCATCGTTTTGTATTTTTAGTACAGCAGAGAAGCGACCATATTACAGTACGGCTTCACCTCTAATGTTTGCCAGGTGTTCGTATTGTAGGAAACAACAAAAAAAAAAACGCGTTATAAAAAGATAAAATGAGAAGTGTACGGTTTTTCTTCAGTGTATGTTCCTTCAATGTACATTCGCTTTTTTATCGCGTGCATTGTTCGTCTTTTTGTTAGGTTGGTGCTGCTACACCAATCGGAATATCGAATGTTATGAAACAAAAATCAACCGTTTACCAACTTTTTACTGCAATTTTTTTTATTAGCTAAGCTAAGGGGGTGGCTCCCAAACAGTAAGAAATAAAATCGATGCGATAATGTTAGCATTAATAATAGTAGCGTAATAGCAGTAGCGGCAGTGAAACATATTTATATGAATATCGGAAAGGGAATGCCTGATATTGCGGGCAAGCGGTGGGTGATTATGGTGTTAAGTGATGTGAGGCTTGTGTTGGTAGTACGTTGGTGACACAGCCAAGATCCTTTTCGCCTCGCAGAAATCCGAGAAAGTCCGTACATTGTACGCGCTACGTGTCGCGTACCGGGAGGACGTATCGTGGATCATCATCGTGTCCCGGTTTACTGTTTCCAGGGAGTGGGTTTGTATAGGCTGGGTAGATAGGAAAGACTTTATTCAAAAAATGCCGGGAAGTTCCAAAATCGGATTTGTTGGAATTCGTTTCGAACAAACATATTTAGGGTGAGATGGTGGGCATAAACCGCGAAACTGAAATGAATTTTAGGGTACATGGAAACGTAAAGGGACAGATAGGGAAGGAGAGTGGTCTCTTGAATAAAGTAGTAAAATCGAACAACTTTCTTTGTACGACTATTTCTCTTTAATATTGCTTTTTATTTTGCTGTCGTGCTTTCTTGTCTTTATTTTTTTTATTGCTTCTTTTGCAATACCGATTCGGTTGAAATGATTTTGGCAACCCTTTTTTCGTCCTTCACTCTCTGTGGACACATTTGTCAAGTAGATACCCAAACACACGCCGACACACATAATACACCATACGGAGGCGATGTATAAAGGCGAAGAGAGTAATCAGTAATAAATTATTATTGCACTAATAGAGTAGTTTAGATAAAGGAAATAAAATAAAAAAATCGGTGCGATTACATAGTTACTAAAATTAGTCCCAATCACATTAGTCACAAAAACGATTAGTTGAAACGAAAGCAAAAACGAGTTGAGTTTAAATATCAAGCAAATTTCGATAACCTTTACCGTAATGAGAACTTTTTCGGACGCTTTGTAAGTACCGTATTTATCATTTGATGGATCATAGCGTAGTGGAATGTTTGTGGATGGTATTAATGGGCTTTGAATGGTATGAACCGTATGCCGAGCACACTAATTATGGAGGTGCAACGAAGCGAGCAGCGGTAACGGAACAACAAGGTACCGAGGCCAGATTGAATCGGCAATCTGTGTAAATATGGTTAGCCTAATCAACGCTATGAAGCTACTACAGACTCGCTCGGATCACTAATAAGCGATAGAGATGCTAAATATAATGAATGTATAAAGCACTGGAAACCAGAAGAGGTGTATTACTTAAACAGATTTGGTTTTGGAGTAATGTTCAGTTTTCTAGCTCTGGTCGCAGCAGGAGAGCTGTATTGTGACGGGTTTCCCCCGCCTGTAAGAATAAAGCTTACTGTTAGCCTCTACCAATTAAACAAAAACCAAGTGTTACTAATGAACATAATAGGGGATGGGGTTTAAGCATAAGTAAAACATTGTTTAACGTGCGTAAGTTTATAATAATGTGGCGGTAACGAGGAGCGAAACGCATTGGTTTGTGAGTGAAGGTAGGTAGGACTGTGAAACACGTACGTGTGCCGGAAAAGTTGTTGAGTGATGCGTTTTTGTGTGAGTTGTGTGTATGTGTGCGCGGCTAATGACAGTCTGATTAGATATAGAAGGATGGGTTATGTAGAGAAAAGAATAAAAAACAAATAAAACAAAACTAAACGATAAAAAAAAAACAAAAAAGATGCAACGAGTTGTGTGCGGTATCAGGAATCATGAAATGATAAGGATGAAAAAGGAAAAAATTAAAGTTCTAAAAAACATTAAACGTTTTTTTTTTAATTTTATAGAGACTTTTGGCCGCCAGGCAAACGTTAAACGGTGTGGTCGCATAGTTCTTGTATCCCTACTTATATAGAAGTTTCTACGAAACCTATACCGGATAGCAGTTACTAAGCAAGTCTGCTGAAAAAATCTTTTCAGGTTTGGACAGTGTTCATGTCGCTGATGCATATGCGTGTGGGCTGGTATTGAAAAGGTTTGTAGAATGATCGGCTAGCAACCAGCATCCCTGAGCGCTACTTAACTTCGATGTTGTTATAGGTGCTGATATTTAACCAGAGATTGGTGCAGTTTGGTAACTCTTCTGAAGCATGCATACATTACTACGATAAAGCATTGACAATCGTCTTAAAACGTCCTAAATGGCACAACAATAAGATAATTAGTGCCTTACGAGCGAAGCATGCCGCAAAAACGATCATTTAGAAAAGTTTCGGGAAAATTTTAAAATTGCTTTGAACTTTCATGGCTGAAACGTTTCAGCCACAGCATGGTCAAACTTGTGCAAACCACCGCAAGATGACACTAACGTCGCACTGTGAATCTCCGATCGGACAAACAGTTGTTGATTCATTTCGGAGAAAAAAAAATTAATGTGATTGTACAATCAACTTTGATACGCTGAAAAATGCATGCAGCAATGATCTCAAATGCAGTTTTTCCAATAAAGTTGAGTATTAACAGAACAGTAATAAGGCTTATTCGCCCAACGTGGATGGGAGAATGGAAATTTTTACTGATTTGTAGTGAATTATGAAAAGAAACATTAAACAAAAATGGAACAACAAGAATGTATTTAAAGTCTTTTTAACTTAAATATACGTTTTCAATCGAATTAATTTGCACATTGGGATCCCTCTACCTTCTCGAGACATTAATTGGTAAGTTCCATCCAAATTCGAATGCAGTACCGAACTGTCTAACATATGCATCCAGTAGCACAAAGTTCGGTTCCAACTGGAAGCACTTCCGATTACTATAATCCCGTAATGGACGCCCATGCAGAAAGCTTTATCAGCATATAAGTATCCGAGAACAACAAAGCAAATCACGGCAAAGTCAAAGCCTATCGCGCGATGTTTTCGAATGCCAACCGCTGACAGCACCGTTGAAACCGATCCGATGACAAGCGGCAACGCTTTATACTACCGCATCACCGCCGCGCGTGTTTGCTTGCGCTAGCCCGGAAGTACACATCACATCATGTTTCCCCGTGTCCCGAAAAGCTTTCCCGCTGTTTGCCGTCCCGTGGTAGCACGTATGTGTGTGTGTACGCTCTGGGCGCAATGATTTTAATTGACTGTTGGTGGCGTGGCCGCGACGGACGACCACAGATTGTGCGTCGGTTTGGTAATTGCTTAACACAATTTCATTATCCCTGGCCGGTCGGAAGGATAACGGTTGACAAAAGGGGTTTCGGTTGTAAGGGAAGGTGCATACGTACGTGTGTGTGTGTACGGGTGCGTGTAAGTAAGGATAATTTTTCAAGCATTATAGTGGATCATCATTGTTGGCATGAGTGTCATTATGGGGTGTTTTTTTCGCTCCGTTTTTTTCCCGGGGTTTGTCCACAACTCAAGCCGCCAGCCAGCTCGTTTGATGTTTAACGACCGCAAATTGAGCCACCCATTAATGGGGGTGAGTCCAGCAACGAAATGGGATTTTTCTGCCACCGCTACTACCGTCTCGCTTGAGTACGAACGGCTTGGATGCAGAGACATGAATCATTTGAAATGTGTTTTAATGGCCATCGATATAACTGGGAGCCTTTGATGCGAATGAAAGAGATTAAAGGCAATGTGTTGGCAGTAATTACTAGCAAGATCATTTAACGCTCCAGTCATGGTTGACTGTTAACTACAAATTCTATTAGTTCTAATTCCTCTCTTTTTTTGTAACACATTCAGTCCATTGCAATGTTAACGCATGGTAACAATTAAGTTAAAAATATATAAATTTTTAAAGTTACATGCAGTACAAAAATACAGGAACTATAAAGCCTGTAATAAGGCCCGACGTGGTACTGAATCTTATTGGGACAGTTACCGGCCCCGATTCGCAGTATTGCTCTCTGAAATTGCCGCACGGGTTGACTTTCTAGCAATGCGGATTGGTACGCTAAGTCACAGATAAATGCACAGATAAATGTACTTTGGTAGGTCTTGATCCCACTAGTGTTGTTGGGCCACAAAAGGAGAAGCCTTTGTTTTTGATTTTGTAACAAGATTAAAACTCTCCATGTGAATTAAATTCAATCATGAAAGAATGATGATAAAACAATAGTAAAAATAATATGAAGCATTGCTAAAAATTAAAAAAAAAAGATCGTTCCAGCTCATTTTGTTTTGTAGATGTTGGAAACATAGTAACCCGCGAATCCCAGTACACGTTGGATTCTGTACATAGAAACAGCAGAACGTTGTTAATAAATAGTTAGTTCTTCATTAACCTCCATAACACACACAGCTACTCTCAACAGGTTATGGGCCCAGAGTGAAAATTTTCCGAAAAGATGCAGATTTTGAAGATATAAATCTAGAAGGTTAAGAAAGTTTCGAAATGGCGCATCCAAGCATATCATCAAGTTCGGGAGGTGTTCCTTGCATCGAGCGTTTGGTGGGACGAGAAAACTGGACATCCTGGAAGTTTGTAGCGAAGATCTTTTTGCAACTAGATGGGCTCTGGGAAGCCGTCAAGCCAAAGCAAAAAGATGATGGAACGTTCGAAACGGTGGATGAAAAGAAAGATCTCTAAGCCAGATTGAAGATAATTTTGCTAATCGACCCTACAATTTATGTCCACATTGAAGATGCAGAATCGACACGACCAGGCAATTGGAAACGGCGTATGAAGATAAAGGATTATCAAGACAAATCGGCTTACTCCACAAACTACTCAAAACTGATCTTGATTCGTGTGGAACAATGGATGGTTACGTTAACCAGGTGATTTCGACAGCGAATCAACTAAGCGCTGTAGGTTTCAAGCTATCGGATTTATGGGTTAAGGCATGATCTTACTGGCTGGACTCCCAGAAGAATTCAGACCCATGATAATGGCGATGGAAAATTCAGGCGTACCAATCACAGGTGACTTTGTGAAAATGAAGCTGTTACAAGAGCGTCCGTTACTATGCAACGAACAAAACACTCAAGCTTTCGCTACGAACAAACGGAAGGATAATTTTAAGCCGAAACAGCAGACTACTTCTTCAAGGGACCCTTTGAAGTGGCCACAGTGCAGAAAGTGGGCCAGTACGGGCATATCGCGAAATTCTGCAAGGATGCCAAAAAAGAGAGGAGGAACGTTTTGTACGGCATTGTCTACGTTTACAAAAGAAGATGCGAATGTTTGGTTGTTCGACTCGGCGGCATATGCTCACATGACATATAACGAAGGTTTGTTGAGCAATATCAAAAACAAGCAACCGGCAAGGTAGTTACAGCAAATGGTAGTATGATGGACATCGTTGCTCGTGGTTCTGCAAGTTTTATACCAAAATGCAAAACTTTAGCAAAACCAGCATTGGAATCAG